>JAKSZT010054076.1:423165-490684 GCA_026826555.1 Tolypeutes matacus
CAGCTAACCACGCCGTGCGGGCGGGCTTGCCTTCACCAGGAGGCCCCGGGAACCGAACCCGGGGCCTCCCATATGGTAAACGGGAGCCCTACTGATTGAGCCACAGCCGCTTCCCTGAAGTGCCCATTTCTTATTGACATACTCTCTCATTTTTTTTTTTAAGATTTTATTTATTTATTCATTTATCCACCCCTCCCCTGCTGCTTTTGCTCACCGGGTCAGTTAACCACGCCGTGCCGGCGGGCTTGCCTTCACCAGGAGGCCCCGGGGACCAAACCCGGGCCTCCCATATGGTAAACTGGAGCCCTACTGATTGAGCCAAAGCCGCTTCCTGACATACTCTTTTAATTTCTGTTTAACTGTGAATATTTTGAACTCTCCATCATGTTTGAATGTTAGTTTTGCTGGATACAGAATTCGTGGCTGGAAGTTTTTTTCTTTTAGTATTTGACTTAGTCATACCACTGTCTTCTTTCCTCGATGGTTTCAGATGAGAAGTCAGCACTTAATCTTATTGTGTGTCCCCTGTATGTGATGGTTCTCTTTTCTCTTGCTACCTTGAGTGTTTTCTCTTTGTCTTGAGCATCGGACATTTTGACAAATATATGTCTTGGAGTTTGCCTGTTGGGATTTATAGTGCTAAGGTTGTGCTTTGCTTCCTTGATCTGCACATCCATCTCTCTCAATAGGGTTGGGAAATTTTCACCCATTGTTTCCTTCAACACTCCTTCTGTTCCCTTGCCCTTCTCTTCTCCTTCTGGGATGCCCATAATGTGAATGTTTGTGTTTTGTGTTGTCATTTAAATCCCTGAGTCCCTGGTGGAATTTTTATATATTTTTGACTATCTGTTCTACTATGTTTGATTTCAGTTGTATTGTCTTCCACATCACTAATTCTTCTTCTCCCTGTTCAAATCTGCTGTTATGTGAATCCAGCATCCTTTTGATTTCTTGGATTGTGCCATTAATCACCATCATATCTGTTATATTTTTGTGTATGTTTACATTTTCTTCAGTATGTTCTCCCAGTATCTTCTTTATATCCTTATCTCTTCCTTCACTTCATTAAGTTGGTTCATTATATTTGTTTGGGAATCTTTGATTAGTTGTTCAATAGTCTGCATATAATCCTGGTTTTTAGTTTGTCAATTGGAGTGGTCCCTGTCTTCCTGTTTCTCAGTATGGCTTGTCATTTTTTGTTGCCCTCTAGTCATCATTTTATCTTGCTGGGTTTATTTAGTTGAATAGTTTCTCTCACTCCTCTCATATTTTATTTAGTTGGTGTTTCTGTGTGTGTTAAGTTTTCTCTTTGACACTTTTTCTTCTTATTTTGTTTCCTTGTGTCTTTCTATGTTACCTCAATGGCAAAAAAGTAGAGCCTTGGGATAGAAAGATGTGAGAAAGGAAGAAGGATAATAGTAATATTGATAAAATTTAGAAGAGTGGCCAAATAGGGCTTAGTGAAATGAATATTTAACTTGTGTAGGTAGTGTAAAGTAATTGATAAAAAGTGGTATACCTACAATGGACTGGGAAACCAAATAGTGGAATATTTATATAATGATTTAGAAGGCTAGATGGATGAGGAGGGAGAGAAAGAGTAAAGAAAGGGTTAAAGGAAAAGCTAATATTAATAAAATAAGAAGTAAACAAAATAGGTAGAATAGAAATTGGCACCCTTAAGTTGTGGGCTAATGAAAAAGCATGGTGTCTGAGAACCACAACAGAAAGTAGAAGGCATAGAGATGAAGGAAGGATAAGAGATAGCTTGGGATAAAATATCAACATAGACAGAGAATGGGAAATCAGTGAAGAAGAAGAACAGCAAAGAAGAAGTTAGCTAGCAGCACCTTATTTAAAAAGAATTGAAGCAAAACAGAAAGGGGGGAGGAAAGAAGAAAGAAAAGCAAGAGACAACAAATAAACAGAGAAAAATCAAACAACCACACCAGCAAGCAGTCAAACAAAGCTAAGGAGGAAGTGTTCCCTCTAGGGTCCTTGCAGATCCTCTCAGCATGGTTGTGTTTATTAATTTCCCTTCCAGGTTCTCTCTCCAGGTTTTGAGGCAGATTTTCAGTATTAAACTGAATTAAGAAAAGGAATTCATTTTTTAAAGTGACTGAATTCTTTTCTTTTTTTTTTTCTTTTTGGTGATATAAGGGACCCAAAAGATGTTCTCTGCTAGATCACCCCCTTTACTGAGGGGACCCTAAATAGGCTCATGGAAATTAATCAAGCCCTTCCCACTTCCTTGCCTCCCCAGGGGATTGAAGCTATGATGTTTGTCAGGGCAGAGTGATAAAATTCTTTGACTCCGCCCCGTCTGGGGCCAGGCCACAGTGTCAGCGGGCTGCTGGGTAAATCAAGTTTCCTCAGCAGTTTCCCCTCTACCCTCAGCCTGGTGCTGTTTCAAGCCAGCTTATCTGATACCCAAAGCTATGAGGATGTCCAGGCAGCCAAATCCACAGAAGTTAAACCCCTCTACACCTTCTGTGAGAGCCCTCCCTCCCTCAGAGTATGCTGAGTCATGGTTGCAGTATTCATGGTTGAAAGCAGCCATTGTCCCTGTGGGTGGGGCTCAGCCATCTGTGTTTACCACCACAGGTAGGCTCAAAACTCAAGAATCTCCACCGATAACTCAATGCCATCAATCTGCCTGCTCCTAGCTAACCCAAGCTTCTCACTCCATGTGCCAACATCACAGGCCTTTGGGCAGGATCCCGCCCACAATCGGCCATACACAGAGACATAGTCAGTGAGTATCCTCCTAAACCAATGCCAACTTGCCTCTCTCCTGTAGCATTTTCTTATAAGGCACCCCAATGATTTATATTTTTTCAATTTCTTAACCTGATTCTGATGTGGATTCAGGTTAAACAGCAACTGAACTACAGTCGCATGCTTTCTACTTAACTCCAATTTTCCTTATTATTTTAAATGAGAAATATACTTCTAAAATCAAGTATTTTAAGAAGTTAGAAAATTTATTTATAATTTTTAAGTTGTACTCCAATATTTTTCTCATATGTGATAGGGTGTGGGATGGATGAAACTAGAGAATGCATGTATTTACAAACAGAAATGTGTACCCAAAAAATCTGCCAATGCAGGTAATTTTGAGGAAGGAGGTTGAGACTAGAGAAGGAATTTTACTCTTTGCTATAACAGACATAAATTATTTTCATATTATTTGCATGGATAATTTGGTTATATATTTTTTTAAATTATGAATATAGTACACAATAAAATCATAAAAATTGGTTGATTTGAAGATATTAATTTGTATCTGCAACAATACATTCACACTTTGCAAATACAGTTTCACATAAAGGAAAACTGCTCTCTTGCCTGGGCATACTCCCACACTGCCTGGATGAGTGTAGGCCACCCTCAGCAAGATTTAGCACAGAACACATGGAGCATGGATGCAATAATGTGAAGGCCACACTGCTCTCTACACGTGGCTGGTTAGAGGGCTCTTAGCACAACAGGAGGAGACAGACTTCATGCTGCTTACTCCCAAGTGAAGATCAGCCAGAGTGACTCAAATCACTAACTGAGGCTTTGAGTGCTCAGCAGGGCTTTCTCACTGTCCTCCTTTGTGGATCCAGAACCTATGATGATGGTTTTCATTGGGTTTCTGAGAGTTTGGTTCCAAAAAAGGATGTTCCTTCTCTGGATTGGGGGAACTAGAGTGAACACGTGTTACAAATTCCAACCTCTTCAGTTGTTCATCAGCTTATTCCCATCCAACTGCTCCATTCTCCTATGGGATTGAAGAGGTCTGCATCATTTCAACGCTACTAAAAATATGTGGAAAATTTAATATATAATTAGTATGAGAAATATCTGGCATCTGCACCCTTTGAGGTTTTCTACAAACATTGCACTCTCTCATAACCTCATTTCTATTCTTTTCAGCCCTAGGTCCCAGGACTTTCTGGGATTTCTGTACTATTCATTAGGGTCACTGTCCTAATGATGCTCATTCTGGTGATGTTACTGCTGTAGCCAATGTTGTAATGTGAATTTTGACATTTCCTTCTGTCACCAAAAGTTTCAACCTGGCAATTCTCTTTCTTTAGGTGCCCCAAGATTGGAGAAGGTGAATGTAGAACTGGAAGCAGGAGACAAGAGACTGTGCCTGAGAACCAGGAGGGGTACATTAAGAGCAGCCTCCTCAGAGGGTCAATGCTGGAGGCCAAGAAAAGGAGGGAATGGCAAAAGGAACAGAAGAAGGTAGTCTCCTCTCTGTGCCATGACTCCTCTGTGCAACAGACCCCAGGTCCCATGTTTTTATCTCACCCTGCACACCTGGCCAACACCTGTCTGAGGCAGGTACATAATACTGGGGCATCTGTGTCTTTATACTTGTCCCCAAACCATGTGAATCCCCTGACTGACTCCTTGTCTTGCAGGCCTTGATGCCCAAGGGCACTTTCCCCTCCATCTTACCAGAACTCTTTCCTGCCTTGTCTGCAGAAAACCACAGTTTACAGGTGATTTCACTGGGAGGAAGCATCACAGTGCCATTTGGGAACAGTGCAGCTCTCCAAACCTGTGTCCTTAGCTATTTGAGTTTGCCAAGTGTTGCCAATGCAAAATACAAGAAATAGGTTGATGTTTATTGGAAATTATTAGGGTTAAACCTACATTTATGAGGCTGAGACAATGTCCAAATCAAGGCATCATCAAAAATGCTGTCTTAAGAAGGTCAGCTGCTGCTGCACTCCTGTCAAGACAAAATGTTGGGCCTGCCTATCTCTCTCTGCCTTCTCCTCCAAACACACTTTCTCCCAGAGCTCAGCAGTTGGACATCAGACACAATTGCTCACACCTGTCCCTTCTCCTCTGGCCTGGATGTCTTCAGTTTCAAGCTGCCCCATGACTCCAGCCTCCTGCCTCTCCCTCAGCCACTCAGGGTTTTTGTGTCTCTCCACAGATGTAGGAGATCCTGGAGACCTATCCCATATGGCAGGGTAAACATAGCAGCACTTGTTCTCTGTGTGTTCCATCTATGTAGGATTTCTGCACAATGATTGGGGTCTATCCTGGTGCCTGAAATCTAATCAAAGGCCCTTAACTAATATAAAGCAATCTAACAAAAAGTGACCTAAATGAAAGGACCCTTATCTGAATTTAACAAAAATGTACTACATTCAAAAGGCTTATGCACACAATGGGTTAGTAAGAACATGCTTTTCTTGTGTTAACTCAAGCCACAAACAACGGCATTAACCCAGGACAGTGCATTAAGGAGGGGTCTCCAAAGTCTGGGAGGAATGGGAACTCATGAAACAGTGGTTGTATTTTGGGTGTGGCCATCATTGAGCAAAATGGTGTGCTGACCACTATTGCATTGAACCCTAGAATGGTCCCAAGAAGAACTCAATATACTGTGCTTTCTCCACCAAATCTTATCTCCAAAATCATGTGTGTAAGTCAGAGAGCTGTGCCATTATTCCCTTTCCCAGAGCCAGAGTGGACAGATTTTGCCTGGTGAATGGGGTGCAGGAAGCATTCTGTACAAATGAAGGCCCCTAATTTCTTCTCCAAAGAACTGATTACACTTATGACAGAATGGAGAAATTCAACCCTAAATGTACTCTCAAAAGCAGTGGGGATCTTAGAGGGTCTGATATTAAATTCATCTCAATCCTTCAGGAAGAATTGAAATAAATACTTTTAAAGATGAGCAAAAACTCATAAAGTGTGCAAGTACCAACTCACTTTAAAAGAAATGTAAAAGAATATTCTTCAGGCAGAATGAAAATAATCTCAGAAGGTTCAAGTTTCAGGATGTTAATTAAATTCATATATCTAAATGACTGTTGAATGGATAAAATAATAATGATATCTGTTGCCTAGGATATCAATAAAGTGTTAAAATACACTGTATAATAATATATAGCATAAGATGGATAAATGGATATATAGCAGATGGTTATTGTTATCAATTCCAAAAATAGATATTGGATTATGCCTTTAAAGTGGTCTCTTAATCAGGGCATGATTAAGTTATGATAAGGTTCTTGAAAAGGCCACAGTCAGTAGCCCGGACCCTTGGTGTGTGGGGTCTCAAACAAAAAAAGACATGGCAAAGGATAGAGGTGGAGTTGTTTTTGATGTTGGAGTTCTGATGAGCAAGGACAGAAGGCCACAGGGAAAAGATTGAAGCCATTCATCTGACTGTTCACAGCTGGCCTTGTGGAGAGAGGCAAAGCCTAGAGAGCCTCATAGTCTACAGCTGACTTTGTGGAAGAAACAGTAGGGCTGATCCCAGATAGAAATTCAGCCCTGGGAAGAGAGGAAACCAAGAAGGCTGAACCCTGGCTAATGTCAGCAGCTGTATTGCTCCAAGATGGGGTAACAGACTTTGGTGAAGGAAAAAACATATGCTTTATGGCCTGGTACGTGTAAGCTTCTACCCTAAATAAATACCTTTTATGAAGACCAACAGATTTATGGTATTTTGCATCAGCACTCCTTTGGCTGACTCATACAGGATATAAAATATTTTAAAATATATTATTTGGCAAGTCAATAAAAAATAATAAGTATAGATTTGGAAAGGTAAGCAAAAGTGTTATAATTTCCCTGGTAAACTTTAAAGAATATTACATAGTGCATCTCATTCAAATAAATAGAAAGAAAAAAATTTGAACAAAAAAATCAGTCGAAATAAAGTGTTCGGGATTTCCTGGGTTGCAATTTTGGTCTTTGTTCTGAAGACAACTCACTCGTGCACCTTTGGAAGCTGCACCATTCCTATCCTTCAGAAGCCTGAAGTTTCCAGGGTTGATTAATGCAGTATTAGTTTGTCCCTATCATAAATCAAGTGCTGTATCACTTTCCAATTTCCTAGTTATGAAGTCACCAAACTGGATGTTATGCTCATTTGAAGCAAGAAGAGACATGAATGATATAAAAAACAAAAAGTAGATATTGTTGTACTTCCCAAACTGGATGCTTAGATGATTGATATTGGATCATCCTCTTTTCTCATGAATGCATTCAATGCTATAAATATCCCTCTAAGCACTGCTTTTCCAGCACCCCACAAATTATGAAGAAGCATAGGATTTTAAGAAGCAGGAAAAAGAACATAGCAAAAGGCTTGTGAGTGAAGCTATATCCACTTCTACATCAGTACAGACTTAAGATGAAGGCAGAGAATGTAAGGAAGTTGGAAAAGTATGTTCTCTGACCTCACCATTGTTTCCTCAAAATAACACTTCTATGAATGTAACTTCACTTTCAAGGAATTTGTATCATGCTTACCTAAGCATGAGGGAATCTATGTAAGGAAAAACGAATGAAGACAATGAGTTTTGCAGGTTGCCCCACATCTAGTCCTCCCCTTTAAGAGTACGGAGTATGAAGTTTTCTTTGAAATTCAACCTCATGAGATACATGAGAATTAATCCTTCAGAGAAACCATTTGGTTTTCATGAGTTTGGGAAAGAGAGAGTCACATGAAAGAAACATGCAAGAGTAAAATCCTTTGTATATAAGGAATACTGGAAATCCTTCAGCCGGGCACTAATTCTCATTGAGGAAGAAATATTCACACATTAGTTAGTATTATAATGAACATGGGAATGCTTCCACCTGAAACAAAACCTCATGGAATATGAGAAAATTCAAACTAGACAGAAACCGTATGAATCTCCTGAATGTAGTCTGCTATTTACAGTCATGTTTTACTCCTCATTTTAAAAGCCATACAGGGGAACAAGCATTGAAATGTAATACATGTGGGAAAGATTTCAACCTGATAGAAAACCTCTTTATTTATCAGAAAATTCTTACTGAAGAGAAATCATATATATGTGGGAAAGCTTTAATTCGAATGTCAAATCTCAGATACAAGAGATTTCCTACTGCAAAGAAACCCTACGCATTATAGGCATGTGAAAAACCCTTTAGGTACAAATCATATCTCACAGAACATGAAAAGACTCATAGTGGACAAAAACAAAATGAATGTAAAGAATGCAGAAAAGCCTTCAACCAAAATAAATTGCTCCTTATACATCAGGGTATTCATCCTGGAGAAAAACCCTATATATAAAATGAATGTGGAAAAGCCTTCCACCAGAAGGAAAACTTCATTAACCATCTGAGAATACATACGGCAGAGACACACTATGAATGTGATGGACATGGGAAAGCTTTCATTCAGAAATCAAGCCTCATTGCACACCAGAGAAGACAAACTGGAGAGAAACCCTATGTATGTAAGGAATATAGGAAAGCCTTCATTAGCAAATCAAATCTCACTGACCCTGAGAAAATTCATAGTGGAGGGAAGCACTATATATGTAAAGAATGTGGAATAGCCTTCAGCCAGAGGCAGTATCTACTTAAACATGTTTAAGTATCTCCTTAAACATTCATTCTGGAGAGAACCCCTGTGAATGTAATGAATGAATCTCCAAAGAATGTCCCCCTGCAGCCTGATGAGCCAATCTTTTAAGGAAGCGGCTGTGACTGTGCAATTCAGGATGTCTTTCTCCTCTTGGAAAAGTGCACTTGCAGTTTGTTCTGAGATCTGTTCCTCCCACATCTTCTTCCATACTCATCAGTGTTCAATTTTTACCACTAATTTATGCATCAGAATATGAGATTTCTCTTAGTTTATGTAAAGATGGGTTTTTCATTTCTTTCAGATTATCTTGGTTGTTTTCATTGTTTCTTCAATCCATTACATTCTGTGTAAGCATTTTAAAATATATCTTTTTAAAATTAATGCTGCCCAGTATTGCAGCATTTTCTTATAAGACACCCTAACCATTTATATTTTTTCAGTTCCTTCACCTGAGTCTGATGTGGATTCAGGTTTAACAGCCACTGATACAGTGTCCTGCTTTCTACTTCATTCTAATTTTCGTTATTATTTTGACTCAGAAATGATCCTTTCATAATTAGATGATATACTTCTAATCACAAGTATTTTAAGAAATTAGAAAATTTATTCATATTCTTAAGCTGTACTCCAATATTTTTCTCATATTTGACAGAATGTGGGATGGATGAAACTAGAGAATGCATGTATTTACAAACAGAAATAAGTACCCAAAAAATCTGCAAATGCATATAATTCTGAGGAGGGAGTAATGGGTGTTGAGGTTAGAGAAGGAATTTGGCTGTTTTCCATAACAGACATAAATTCTTTTTATACTCTTTGCACTGATAATTTCATTATAATGAAAAAGAAATTATGAAAAAAGTACAAATTGTAACCATACAAAGAGTTTGATTTGAAGATATTGATTTTGATCTGCAGCATTACTTGGGGGAACTTCCCCTCACACTTTGCAAATACAGTCACCCATAAAGGAAAAGTGCTCACTCCCCTCGGCCCCCTCCCGAGCTGCCTGCCTCTCTGCCTTTGTGGAGGCCTCACAAAGCAAGAGTGAGCATGGAACACGAGGAGCATATACCCGACCATGTGAAGTCCACAATACTCTCTACATGTGTCCGGTTAGAGGGCTGTTAACACCACAGGAGAAAACTGACTTCCTGTTGATTATCCCAAAGTGAAGACCGGCTAGAGTGACTCACATCAGTAACTGACACTGTGAGTGCTGAGCAGAGATTTCTCCCTGACCTCCTTTGTGGATCAAGAACGTATAATGATGGTTTTCATTGGAGCTCTGAAAGTTTGGTTCCCAAATAGGACATTCCTTCTATGGATAGGAAGACCTGCAGTGAACACATGCTACATTCCAGCTCCTTCAGTTGTTCATCAGCTTCTTCCTATACAAACCATCCATCCTCTTCAGGGTTTGAAGAGGTCTGCATCATTTTCAACACTGTTAAAAGTATGTCAAAATTATATATTTAATTAGTTTGAGAAATATCTGGCAACTGTACACTCTAGGTTTGCTGCAAACATTTCACTATCTCACAACCTAACTTCTATTCTTGTCAGCCCTAGGTCTTGGGACTTTCTGGGATTCCCATACTGTTTATTAGTGTCACTGGCCTCATGTTGCTCATTTTGCTGATATAATTCTGTAGTCAATGCTTTAATGTGAATTTTGACATTTCCTTCCTGACACCAATAGGTTTCATCTTGGCATTGCTTTTTCTTTAGCTGCCCCAAGATTATAGAAGGTGAATGTAGAAATGGAAGCTAGAGAGCTGAGTCTGTGCCTGAGAACCAGGAGGGGTAAAGTAAGAGCAGCTTCCTCAGAGGGTCCAAGATGGGAGCCTAGGGAAGTATGGAAGAGCAAAAGGAGCAGGAGCAGGAAGTCTCCTCTCCGTGCCCTGATACCTCTGCTGCACCAGACCCATAGTCCCATGCTTTTATTTGCTCCTGCCCACCTGGCCAACCACTGCCTAGGCATGTACATCATACTGGGGTCTCTGTGACTTTATATTAGCCCCCAAACCATGTGAATCCCTTACCTGACTCCCTGTCTTGCATTATTTGCTGGCCCACTGCCCTTGCCCCTCCATCATACCAGTACCCATTCCCACCTAGTCTGGAGACACCCACAGTTTGCAGGTGAATTCACTGGGCAGCATCACACTGTGATTTTGGAACAGAAAATCCTCCAACCCTGTGTCCCTAGCTATTTGAGTTTTTCAAGCACAGCTAATGCAACATAACAGAAATAGTTTGGGTGTTATTGGAATATATGAAGTTTAAAGCTTACAGTTCTGAGGCTGTGAAAATATCCAAATCAAGGCATCATCAAAAATTAATAATAATCAGCTGCTGCTGGAATCCTTCCAAGGCAAAATATTGGGCCTGCCTCTCTCTCTCTGCCTTCTCCTCTAAACTCGCTTTCTCCCTGTGCTCAGCAGTGGGCCATCAGACACAATTGCTCAAACCTAACCCTTCTCCACTGGCATTTATGTCTTCAGGTTCAGGCTGCTCAATGACTCCAGCCACTGGCCTCTCCCTTAGCCTTTCAGGGATTCTGTGTCTCTCCACAGCTATAGGAGATCCTTCATCCCTCTCCCACATGGCAGGGTAAACATGGCAGAGCTCTATCTCTGTGTTTTCCATGTATGTAGGACTTCAGCACAATGATTGTGGTCCATCCTGGTGTCTTTAATCTAATCAGAGACCCTTAACTAAACTAAAGCAATCTATCAAAAGGTGACCTAATTGAAAGGTCCCTTATCTGAATCTAACCAAATTGTCCTGCATACACACACTTACACAGACAGCAATGGGTTAGTAAGATGATACTTTTCTGGGGCTTACACAAGATTCAAATGAGGGCATTAACCCAGCGCACAGGGATCAGGACGGGTCTCCTAAGACTGGGAGAAATGGGAAGTCATGAAGCAGTGTCTGTATTTTGGGTGTGGCCATCATTGAGCAAAATGAGGGGCTGACCACCATTGCACTGGTCCATAGAATGGTCCCAAGAACAACTCAATATACTGTGCTTTATCCACCAAATCTTATCTCCAAAATCAGTTGTGTAACTCAGAGAGGTGTGCCATTATTCCTATCTCCAGAGCCAGAGTGCACAGATTTCGCCTGGAGGGTGGGGTTGGCAGGAATCAGGCTATAAAACTGAAAGCCCCTAATTTCTTCTCCATAGAATTGATTTCATTTACAACAGAATGGAGAAATTCAAACCTAAGTGTGCTCTCAAAAGCAGTGGAGATGGTAGAGGGCCTGAGATTTAATTCATCTCATCCTTCAGGAAGAAATGAAATAAATACTTTTACCAATGAGTAAACACTAATAAAGTTTGCTAGCAGCAACTCACTTTAAAAGAAATGTGAAAGAATATTCTTCAGGCGGAAAGAAAATGATATCAGAAGGTTCAAGTTTCAGGATGGATTGAAGAACAATATCTGTTAATTTAATTCATATATCTAAAAGACTATTGAATGGATAAATTAATAAGGAAATCCATGTCCTAGGAAATCAATAGAGTGCTAAAATAATATATACCATAAGATAGGTAAATGGATATGTAGCAGTTTGCTATCGTTATGAATTCCAAAATAGATATTGGATTATGCTTGTAAACTGGTCTGTTAATCTGCGCATGATTAAGTTATGGTAAGGTCGTTGACTGGTCCACAGTCAGTAGGGTGTTGTGCTCCACCCCTTCATGGGTGGGGTTTCAAACAGTGTTAAATATATGTTGAAAATTTAATATTTATTTAGTCTAAGAAATATCTGGCATCTTCACCCTCTGAGGTTTTCTGAAAACATTGCACTCTCTCACAACCTCACTTCTATTCTTGTAAGCCCTAATTCCCAGGACTTTCTGTGATTCACTGGCCTAATGTTTCTCATTCTGGTGGTGGTATTGCTGTAGCCAATGCTGTAATGTGAATTTTGACATTTCCTTCCTGACACCAACATGTTTCATCTTGGCATTGCTATTAATTTAGCTGCCCCAAGATTGAGGAAAGTGAATGCAAGACTGGACCAGGAGACCTAAGTCTGTACTTGAGACCCAGGAGGGGCACAGGAAGAGCAGCCTCCTCAGAGGGTCCAGGCTGGAGGCCAAGGGAAAGAGGGAAGGGCAAAATGAGCAGGACCAAGGAGACTCCTCTCTGTGCCCTGATATCTCTGCTGCACCTGACCCATTGTCTCATGCTTTTATCTGCCCCTGCCCACCTGGCCAACCCCTGCCTGAGGCAGGTATATCATACTGGGGCATCTATGACTTCATACTAGTCCCCAAACCCTGTGACAACACTGTTTGACAATCTGTCTTGTAGGCCTTCCTGGTCAAGGGCAATTTCCCCTCTGTCTTACCTGTTCTCATTCCTGCTTAGTCTGGAGATACCCACAGTTTACAGGTGAAATCACTGGGCAGCAGCATCACACAACTGATTGAGAATAGGGCAGCTCTCCAACCCTGTGTCCTCAGCTGTTTGAGTTTCCCAAGCGATGCCAATGCAAAATACCAAAAATAGGATGGATTTTTTGGGAATTATTAGGTTTAAAGCTTGCAGTTCTGAGGCTGTGAAAATGTCCAAATCAAGTCATCATCTAAAATGCTGTCTTAGCAAGGGCCAGCTGCTGCAGGAATACTTCCAAGGTAAAATGTTTGGCCTGCCTGTCTCTCTCTGCCTTCTCCTCCATACTCACATTCTCCCTGAGCTCAGCAGTGGGCCATCAGACACAATTATTCACACCTCTCCCTTCTACTCTGGCCTGGATGTCTTCAGCTTCAAGCTACTCCATAACTCCAGCCTCTGGCCTCTCCCTCAGACTCTCAGGGTTTCTGTGTCTCTCCACAGCTGTAGGAGATCCTGGAGCCCTCTCCCACATGGCAGAGTAAACATGGCAGCACCCTTTCTCTGTTTGTTCCATTTTTATAGGACTTCAGCGAAATGAATGGGGTCCATCCTGGTGCCTAAAAACTAATCAGAGGCCCTTAACTAAACTGAAGCATTCTAACAAAAAGTGCCACACAACAATAGGTTAGTAAGAATATACATTCTGGTGTCCACACAAGATACAAATGAAGGCATTAACCCAGGGCACGGGAATCAGGAGGGGTTTCCTAAGTCTGGGAGAAATGGGAACTTATGATGCAGTGTCTGTATTTTGGCTGTGGCCATAATTGAGCAAATTGGGATGCTGACACCATTGCACTGGCCTCTGGAATAGGCCCAAGAAGAATTCAAAATACTGTGCTTTCTCCAACAAATCTTAGCTCCAAAATCAGGTGTAAAACTCAGAGAGGTGTGCTATTATTCTCATCCCCATAGCCAGAGGGCACAGATTTTGCCTGGGGGGTGGGGTGGCAGGAAGCAGGCTTAAAACTGAAAGTCCCTAATTTCTTCTCCAAAGAACTGATTACATTTACAACACAATGCAGAAATTAAACCCTAAGTGTGCTCTCAAAAACAGTGGAAATCATAGAGGGCCTGAGATTTAATTTATTACAGTCCTTCAGAAAGAAAGGGCATTGAGTCCTGCCCCTTTGTGGCTGGGGTATCAAACATAAAAAGACATGACAAAGGACAGAGCTAGAGTAGTTTTTCATGTTGGAGTTCTGATGAGCAAGACAGAAAGCCCCTGGGAAAAGAGACAAGAGACTAGTATGACAGTTCACAGCTGGATTTGTGGTGAGAGGCAAAGCTAAGAGAGCCTCATAGTCTACACCTGACCTTCTGGAGGAACCAGAAGAGCTGAACCCAGAGAGAAATACAGCCCTGCGAAGAGCATAATCCAAGAAGCCTGAAACCTGGCAAATATCGGCAACTGTCTTGCTCCAAGATGGGGTAATAGACTTTGGGGAAGGAAGAAACTTATGCTTTATGGCCTGGTACGTGTAAGCTTCTACCCCAAATAAAGACCCTTTATAAAGACCCACAGATTTCTGGCATTTTGCATCAGCACTCCTTTGGCTGACTAATACAGGATATTAAATGCTTTAAAATACATTATTTGGCAAGTCAATAACAAATAATAAGTGCTGATTTGGAAAGGCAAGCCAAAGTGTAATAATTTCCCTGGGAAACTTTAAAGAATATTAAATAGTGCATCTCATCCAAATAAATAGAAGAAAAAAACTGAACAAAAATAGTCACTCTAAAACAAAGTATTAAGGATTTCCTGGGTTGTCATTTAGGCCTTTGATCTGGTGCCACCTTACTCATGTGTCTTTGGAAGCTGCATCTTTCTTATACTTCAGAAGCCTGAAGGTTCCATGGTTGATTAATGGGGTGTGGTTTTTCCCCATCATAAATCAAGTTATGATTCACTTCCCCATTTCCTAGTCATGAAGTCACCAATCTGGACGTGATGGTCATTTGAAGCAAGAAGAGACATGAATGATAGAACAAATAGAAAGGAGATATTTTTGTGCTTCCCAAATTGGACACTTAGATGACTGATATTGGATATTTCCTCTTTTTTAATGAATGTATTCAATGATATGAGTTTCTCCCTAAGCACTGCTTTTTCTGCACACCACAAACTATGAATAAGCATAGGACATAAAAAGCAGAAAGAACCACATAAGAAAAGGCTTGAGTGTGAAGCTAAATCCACTTCCACAAGAGTCCAGAAATAAAATGAAGGCAGAGAATGTAAGAAAGTTGGGAAAACATTTTCTCTGACTGCAATCACTATTTCCTCAAAAATAACACTTCTATGAACGTAACTTCACTTTGAAGGAATTTGCATCATGCTTACTTAAGCATGAGGGAATCTATGTCAGGAAAGAAGAATGAAAAAAAATGAGTTTTGCCAGTTTGCCCCACATGGTAGTCCTCCCTTTGAAGTGTAATGATTGTGAAGTTTTCTTGGAAATTCAACCTCATGAGTTACCTGAGAATTAAGCTTTCAGAGAAACCATTTGGAAATTCATGAATTTGGGAAAGCTCGAGTCACATCAAGAAAACATGCAGGAGTAAAACCATATGTATGTAAGGAATATTGGAAATCCTTCAGCCAGGCATTAAATCTCATTGAGCATGAAATATTCATACATTAGATAGTATTTTAATGAACATTGGAATGCTTCCATCTGTAACAAAACCTCATGTTATAAAAGAAAATTCAAACTAGAGAGAAATCATATGAGTGTCCTGATTGTGGGCTGCTCTTTACAGTCATTTTTTACTCCTCATTTTAAAAGCCATACAGGGAACAAAGATAGAAATGTCATACATGTGGGAAAGTTTTCAACCTAACAGAAAACCTCTTTATTCATCAGAAAATTCTTACTGAAGAGAAAACATATATAAGTGGGAACGCTTTAATTCAAATGTCAAATATCAGATACCAAAATTTTCCTACTGCAAAGAAACCGTATGCATGTAAGGCATGTGAAAATGCCTTTAGGTAAAAATAATATCTCACAGAACATGAAAAAAGTCATAGTGGACAGAAATAAAAATGAATGTAAAGAATGCAGGAAAGTCTTCAGCCTAAAGCAATAGTTCATTAAATATCAGAGCATTCATTCTGGAGAAAAACCCTCTATATACCATGAATGTGGAAAAGCCTTCAACCAGAAGGAAAATTTCATTAACCACCTGAGAATACATACTGGAAAGAAACCCTATGAATGTGATGGATGTGGGAAAGCTTTCATTCAGATATCAAGCCTCATTACACACCAGATGTAACCGTTAGGGAATTTGATGTAATTATGAATTCCAAAAATATAATTTCATCATACTTGTAAACTCTTCTGTAAATCTGGGTGTGTTTGGGGGTATCTCATTATACATTACAACATTCATACTGGAGAGAAACCCTGTGAATGTAATGAATGTGAATCTCCAAAGAATGTACACATCCAGTCTGTGCAACTTGTTGCCAATCTTTAAGGAAGTGGCCTTGACTGTGTAATTCAGGATGTCTTTCTCCTCTGGAAAAGTGCACTTGTAGTTTGTTCTGAGATCTGCTCCTCCCACACATTCTTCCACACTCATCTGTGTCCAATTTGTTACCACTAATTTATGCATCAGAACTCAAGATTTCTCTTAGTTTATGTAAAGAAGGGCTTTCCATTTATTTCAAATTGACCTGGTTGTTTTCACAGGTTCTTCAGTCCATTACATTCTGGGTGAGCATTTAAAAAATTATCAGTTTAAATACAATGCAGCCTATTATTGTAGCATTTTATTCTAAGATACCCCAACCATTTGTACTTTTTCAGTCTCTTCAACTGATTGTGATGTGGATTCAAGATTTACAGCCACAGAACTGCAGTGGCCTGCTTTCTACTTAACTCAAATTTTCCTTATTATTTTAAAGCAGAAATGATCCTCTCATAATTGGATGATATACTTCTAATCTCAAGTATTTTAAGAAGTTAGAAAATTTATTTATATTCTTAAGTTGTATTCCAATAATTTTTTCATATGTAATAGGTTGGAGGATGGATGAAACTAGAGAATGCATGTCTTTACATCAGAAATGTATACCCAAAAGAATCGACCAATACAGATAATTCTGAGGAAAGGGAAATGGGGGTTGAGTCTAGAGAAGGAAGTTTGCTGTTTGCCATAACAGACATAAATTATTTTTATACTCTTTGCACAGATAATTTGGTTAAAATTTAAAAGAAATTATGAAAATAGTACAGAATGAAATCATACATAGTGGTTCATTTAAATATATTGATTGGTATCTGTAACATTACTGGGGGAATACTTCCCCTCACCTTTTGCAAATACAGCCACTCATAAAGGAAAAGTGCTCACCCACCCCAGCCCCCTTCCCAGCTGCCCCGATGGGTGGAGGCCTCCCTCAGCAAGAGGGCATGGACCATGAATTACATGGATGCGACCATGTGCAGGAGACACTACTCTCTACACATGTCTGGTTAGAGGGCTGTTAACACCACAGAAGAAAGTGGACTTCCTGTGGCTTACTCCAGAGTGAATACCTGCTAGAGTTACTCACATCACTAACTGAGGCTGTGAGTTCTGAGCAGGGCTTCCTCCCAGTCCTCCTTTGTGCATTCACAACCTGTCATGATGGTTTTCATTGGGGCTCTAAGAGTTTGGTTCCCAAACAGAACAGTCCTTCTCTGGCTTGGAGAACTGCAGTGAACACTTCTTACATTCTTGCTTCTTCAGCTGTTCATCAGCTTCTTCCCATCCAAACCCTCCGTTCTCTTCTGGGAATGAAGAGGTCTGCATCATTTTCAACACTGTTCAAAATGTGTTGAAAATTTTATATTTAATTAGTCTGAGAAATATCTGGTATCTGCACCCTCTGAAGTTTTCTGCAAACATGGCACTGTCTCACAAACTTACTTCTATTCTTGTCTGCCCTAGGTCCTAGGACTTTCTGGGATTCCCTTATGATTTATTAAGGTCTCTGTCATAATCCAGCTCATTCTGGTGATGTTATTGCTGTAACCAATGCTGTAATGTGAATTTTGACATTTCCTTTCTGACGCCAACAGTTTTCATCTTGGTATTTCTCTTTCTTTAGCTGTCTCAAGATTGGAGAATGCCAATGTGCAAGTGGAAGCAGGAGATCTGAGTCAGTGCCTGAGATCCAGGAGGGGTACATTAAGAGCAGCCTCCTCAGAGGGTCAATGCTGGAGGCCAAGGGAAGGAGGTATGGGCAAAAAGAGCAGGAGCAGAGAGTTAAGTGTTTGTACCCTGACTCCTCTGCTGCACCTGATTCCAGGTCCCATGATTTTATCTGGCCCTGCCCACCTGGCCAACCACTATCTGAGGCAGGTACATCATACTCGGGCATCTGTGACTTTAGACTAGTCCCCAAACCATGTGACTCCCCTGCCTGACAACCTGTCTTGTAAGGCTTGCTGGTGAATACCACCTCCTCCTCTGTCTTACCAGTACTCATTCCTGCATAGTCTGGAGACACCCACAGTTTACAGGTAAATTCACTGTGCAGCAGCATCACACTGCCATTTGGGAACAGGGCATCTCTCCAAAACTGTGTCCCTAACTATGTAAGTTTGCCAACTGCTGCCAATGTAAAATACCAGAAATAAGTTGGCTTTAATTGGAATTTATTAGTGTTAAAGCTTACAGTTCTGAGGCTGTCAAAATGTCAAAATCAAGGCATCATCAAAAATGCTGTCTTAGCAAGGGTCACTTGCTCCTGGACGCCTGCCAAGGCAAAATGTAGGGCCTGCCTGTCTCCCTCTGCCTTATCTTCCAGACTCGCTGTCTCTCTGAGCTCAGCAGTGGGCCATCAGACACAATTGCTCACACCTCTCCCTTCTCCTCTGGCCTGGATGTCTTCAGCTTCATGCTACTCCATGACTCTAGCCTCTGGCCTCTCCCTCAGCCACTCAGGGTTTCTGTGTCTCTCCACCGCTGTAGGAGATCCTGGAGCCCTCTCCCACATGGCAGGGTAAATAGGGCAGCAATCTTTCTCTTTGTTTTCTGTGTATGTATGACTTCAACATAATGTTTGGAGTCCATCCTGGTGCCTGAAATCTAATCAGAGACCCTTAACTAAATTAAAGCAATCTAACAAAAAATGACCTAATCAAAAGATCCCTTATCTGAATCTAACAAAAATGTCCTACATACAAAAGGCTTACACACACAGCAATGGGTCTGTAAGAACATACAATTCTGGGATCAACACAAGACTCAAATGAGGGCATTAACTCAGGACACAGGGATCAGGAGGGTTTCCTAAGTCCAGGAGAAATGAGACCTCATGAAGCAGTGGCTGTAATTTGGCTGTGGCCATCATTGAGCAAAATGGGGTGCTGAACATCAATACCCTGGTCCCTAGAATGGTCCCAAGATGAACTCAATATACAGTGCTTTTGCCACCAAATCTTAGATCCAAAATCAGGCATGTAATTTGAGAAGTGTTCCATTATTCCCATCCCCAGATCCAGAGCTCAGAGATTTTGCCTGGGTTGTGGGGGGCAGGAAGGAAGCACTAAAACTGAAAGCCCATAATTTCTTCTCCAAAGAACTGATTATATTTACAACAGAATGGAGAAATTCAACCCTAAGGGTGTTCTCAAAAGCAGTGGAGATCATCGAGGGCCTGAGATTTAATTCATTTCAATCCTTCAGGAAGAAGTGAAATACATACTCTTACAGATGAGTAAAATCAAATAAATTATGACTTCCGGGAAGATAGCAGACTAGTAAGACACAGCAACCTCTTCTCCAGAAAAATAGCTAGAGAATAGGGTGACATCACACTGAAATAGATCTTCTAGGGTTTATGACAGCAGGTGCAGTCTGCACACCACCCAGAGGAGAGTGGGAGAAAACAGAACCATGAGTTAGAACCAGCAGCTACTGCTGCTGCCAGCACCCTCCCGCCCACTGTTTAGAATTCTTGGGATCTGGGCCTCCAACTACAGACAAAGGGGGCTCCAGGGATATACCACTTCCAGAAAGGGGAGAGAGAGAGACACAGACTGAGGCTGACTCAGCTTCTGATCTGCAAATTTGGGCTTTGGAACCCCAAGGAGGATTACACACGGCAGTTTGCCCTGGGACCCCAGGAAGAACTGGAGAATTCCAACCCTCACAACCTCCCTCTCTTCTGGCCTGGACTAATTGTTGAGGAGTCCACAGGAGAGGAGAGAGAGAGCCTGGGGCTGACCCTGCTTTTGACTCACAGGTTTGGTCTGCCCTGTCCTGAGAGCACTTCCAGGCTGGGAGGGGCTGCCCCATTGTTTGCATTGGAGCTTGCAAGGGGCTAAAGATATACAAACCTCCCAATATCCTCTACTTCTAACAGGGACTGATTGTATTCAGGGAGGAGAGTAAATATTTCCTAGCTGGGAAAAGGCAGTGGGTTCCCAGAGAAGACTGAAGAACTGTCTCATAAAGTTTGAATTACAAGGCTCTTAGCCCCCAGACAGGAAGCTCTACCACATTGATCTGATCTGTGTCACAACAATTACACTCCCACCAGGCATTGAATTGAGAGCTGCCAATGAGCACCATCTATTGACAGACCAAGGAAGTGCACATAAGAAAATTTATAAGTACGAGAGGATTTTCCTGGCCTCTATAGCCTCCCCGCCCAAGGCCCTAGGAAACGAACCCACAACCAATAACTGGGTCCAGTGCCCAGTTTTGAGCAACCAGCAAGACAATCCTAACAATCAAGGTTGAGCCAAAAATCAAAGAGTTGTGGTAACTCACAGCCTCCTGCCACTAAAACCCTATTAAAGAGAAAAAGATAGAGCATCTAAGTAAAATACAACCTAACCAGATGCCTAAACAGCAGCAAAAATTATGAGCCATACTAAGAAAATAGAAGACATCGCTCAAGAAAAGGAATACATCAAAGTACCAGAACAGCTGCAGAATTTGAGAGAGCTAATCAATGAGATGAGCACAAATTTCCAAAATCAAATTAATGAGATGAAAGAAAATATAGTTAAAGAGATAAATGATATCAAGAAGACGCTGAGCGAGTGCAAAGAAGAATTTGAAATCTTGTACAGAAAAGCAACGGAGTTCATAGGAATGAAAGAGACAATAGGTGAAGTGAAAAACACATTTGAGGCATACAAGAGCAGACTCAAAATGATAGAAAAAAGAATAAGTGATACCAAAGACAGATCGGCTAAAATTGAAGAGAGAAAAGAATGAAAATAATTGAGCAGGTGCTCAGAGCATTGAATGACAACACAAAACACAACAACATACGTGTCATGGGAGTTCCAGAAAGGGAAGACAAAGGAAAAGGGGCAGAAGGTATATTGGAGGAAATAATAGCTGAAAATTCCCAACTCTCACAAAAGAAAGGAAGTTACATATTCAAGAAGCACACCATACCCCAATGAGAATAAATCCAAATAGACCTATGCCAAGACACTTACTATTCAGAATGTCAAATGTAAAAGATAAAGAGAAAATTCTCAGAGCAGCAAAACAGAAGCAAACAATCATGTTCAAAGAATGTCCAGTAAAACTTAGCGCAGATTTCTCTTCAGAAACCATGGACGGGAGAAGAGAGTTTTAAGACACAATAAGGAAACTAAAAGAAAAAACTGCCAGCCAAGAATCTTTATCCAGAAAAACTGTCCTTCAAATATGAAGGTGAGTATAAAATATTCACAAAGAAACAGAAACTAAGAGAGTTTGCAAAACAGAAGCCACCTTTGCAGGAAATATTAAAGGAAGCCTTAGAACCTGAAAGAAAAAGAAAGGAGAGAGAGGCTTGAAGGAGTGTATAGAAGAAAGAAAAGTAGAAAGGATAACCAAAAGAGTAAAAAGAGAGACAAAGACAAGATGGCATATGAAAACCAAGAATACAATGGAGGAAATAAATAGTGCATTTTCAATAATATCACTGAATGTGAATGAATTAAATTCCCTAATCAAAAGATACAGGCTGACAGAATGGATTAAAAAGAAATGAGCCATCCATATGCTGCTTACAAGAAAGTCACCTCAGATCCAGGGATATAAACGGGCTGAAAGTAAAAGGTTGGAAAAAGATACTCCATGTGAATAATAAACAGAAAAGTGCAGGGGTAGCCATACTAATATCAGACAAAACGGACTTTAAATGCAAAAATGTGATAAGAGATATGGAAGGCCATTATATAGTAATAAAGGGATGAGCCTCCAGGAAAATATAACAGTCATAAATATCTATGCACCTAACCAGGGTCCCCCAAAATATCAGAGCCAATCTCTGTCAAAACTGAAGGGAGATATAGATATTTCTACAATAATTATTGGACTTCAACACCCCACACACATCGTTAGATAGAACAAATAGACAGAAGATCAACAAGGAAAGAGAGAACTTGTACAATATGATAAACAAGTTAGACCTAGCAGACATATACAGAACACTGCATCCAAATTCAGCAGGTTATACATTCTTCTCAAGGGCCCATGGATCTTTCTCCAGGATAGACCACATATAAGATCTCAATTCAGCTCCCAATAAATATAAAAACATGGAAATTATACAAAGCACCTTCACAGATCATAATGGAATGAAACTAGAAATCAATAACAGACAGGAAAGAAGTAAATATGCAAACGTATGGACACGGACAACACACTCCTAAATGTTCGGTGGGTCAAAGAAGAAATTGCAGTGAAATCAATAAATATATTGTGTGGCAGTTTGATGTAATTATGAATTCCAAAAATATAATTGAATCATGCTTGTAAACTTATCTGTTAATCTGGGCATGATTATTTTAGGATTAGGGCGTTGAGCCCCACCCCTTGGTGGGTGGGGAATTGAATATAAAAGGCAAGGCAAAGGACAGTTGAATCAGTCTTTTGAGAAGCAGTTTTGATGTTGGACAGAAAGCCCCAGGAGAAGAGAAGCAAGCCGTTCGCCTGATCGTCTGCAGCTGACCTTGTGGAGGAAACAGGAGCTAAGCCCGGAGAGAAACGCAGCCCTGGGAAGAGAGGAACCCCAGAAGCCTGAACACTGGCAAATGCCGGCAGCTGTCTTGCTCTAACACATGGCAATGGACTGTGGTGAGAGAAGAAACTTAATGCTTTATGGCCTGGTATCTGTGGACTTATACCCCAAATAAATACCCTTTATAAAGACCAACCCATTTTTGGTATTTCACATTAGCACCCCTTTGGCTGACTAATACATATTGAGACAAATGAAAATGAGAATACTACGTACCAAAACTTATGGGATACAGCGAAGGAAGTCTTGAGAGGGAAATTTATAGCCCTAAAAGCCTATTTAAAAAAACAAGAAAGAGCTAAACTCAAAGATTTAACTGAACAACTAGAGAAACTAGAAAAAGAACAGCAGACCAATCACAAAGCAAGCAGAAGGAAAGAAATAATAAAGATTAAAGCAGAAATAAATGCAATTGAGAACAGAAAAACAATTGAGAATATCAACAAAACAAAAAGCTGGTTCTTTGAGAAGATCAATCAAATTGACAAACCCCTCGCTAAACTAACAAAGAAAAAAAAAGAGAGAAGATGCAAATAAACACAATCAGAAATCAAAGGGGGAAAATTACAAATGACCTCACAGAAATAAAAAGAATCATAAGAGGATATTATGAGAAACTATATGCCAACAAACTAGACAACCTAGATGAAATGGACAAATTTCTAGAAACACATAACTATCCTACACTGACGCTACAAGAAATACAATAATTTAACAAACCAATTACAATTAAGGAGATAGAATCTTTCATCAAAAATCTCACAGCAAAGAAAAGTCCAGGAACAGATGGCTTCATAGGTGAGTTCTACAAAACCTTTCAAAAAGAATTAACACCAATCCTGTTTAAACTCTTCCAAAAAATTGAAGAGGAGGGAAAATTACCCAACACATTTTATGAAGCCAACATCACCCTAATACCAAAGCCAGATAATCATTCCACAAGAAAATAAAATTACAATCTAATCTCTCTAATGAACATAGATGCAAAAATTCTCACCAAAATACTTCAAAACGAATCCAACAGCATATCAAAAGACTTATACATCACGACCAAGTGGGATTTATTTCTGGTATGCAAAGCTGGTTCGACATAAGCAATTCAATCAATGTAATACACCAGATTAACAAATTGAAGGAATAAAACCACATGACCATCTCAATAGATGCCGAAAAGTCATTTGACAAAATCCAACATCCTTTTTGGATAAAAATACTTCAAAAGATAGGAATAAAAGGAAAATTCCTCAATATGATAAAAGGCATACATGAAAAATCCACAGTCAACATAATATTCAATGGGGAAAGGTTGAAAGCTTTCCCTCTAAGATCGGGAACAAGACAAGGATGCCCACTGTCACCATTGTCATTCAACATTGTATTAGAAGTTCTAGCTAGGGCAATTATATAAGACAAAAAAATTAAAGGGGTCCAAATAGGAAAAGAGGAATTACAACTCTCACTGTTTGTGCATGACATGATCCTGTACTTAGAAAATGCTGAACTATCTACGACAAAGCGACTTGAACTAATAAATGAGTTAAGCAAAGTAGCAGGATACAAGATCAACACATAAAAGTCAGTAATGATCTTGTACACTAGTACTGAATAACCTGAGGAGGAAATCAAGAGGGAAATTTCATTTTCAATAGCAAAAAAAAGACATAAATACCTAGGAGTTAATTTAACAAAAGAAGTACGGGACTATATGCAGAAACCTACAAAAGAGTGCTGAAATAAATTTTAAAAAGACCTAAACAAATGGAAAAACATTCCATGTTCATGGATTGGAAGAATAAATATCATGACCATGACAATCTTGTCCAAACTGATTTACAGATTCCATGCAATACCAATCAAAATCCCAACAGCTTACTTTACAGAATTAGTGAAGGCAATTACCAAATTCATCTGGAAGGGTAAGTGCACCTGAATAGCCAAAAACAATCTAAAAATGAAGAGCAACGTGGGAGGAATTTTACTTCCTGACCTTGAAACGTATTACAAAGCTACAGTGGTCAAAACAGGATGATACTGGCATAAAGATGGACAGATCCATCAGTGGAATAGAATTGAGAATCCAGAAATATACCCTCACCTATACAGTCAACTGATTTTTTTTTAAATTTATTTTTATTGTGGGTAAAAATCAAAATTCTCACAATACATACAAACATTTGCAAAATGATATATAAATATATATGCGTATATGTGTATTTGCTTACAAAAATGTTATATATATATATATACACACATATATTTTAAGAGGTGCTTAGATTACCCAAAATATTACACGGAACCCACTGGGATTCCCATGTTGCCCACCTCCCTTGACAAGCCCACAAAGCCCATGCTAATGAGTGAAAAACAGTGTTTTAATAAAATGGTATTGGGAGAACTGGATATCTATAAGCAAAACAATGAATGAAGACTCCTTTATCACCCCTTTTACATGAATCAACTCAAAATGGATCAAAGATCTAAATATAAAAGCCAGAACCATAAAACTACTAGAAGAAAATGTAAGGAAACATCTTCAAGACCTGGTAGTAGGTGGTGGTTTCTTGGACCTTACACCCAAAGAACATGCAACAAAAGAAAAAAATAGATAAATGGGACCTCCTCAAAATTAAACACTTTTGCACCTCACAGGACTTTGTCAGAAAGCTGAAAAGGCAGCCAACTCAATGGGAAAAAAATATTGGGAAATCACATATCTGATAAGTGTTTAATATCCAGGATATATGTAGAGATGTTACAATTCAAAAATAAAAACACAAATGACTCAATTAAAAAATGGGGAAAAGACTTGAAGAGACATTTCTCTAAAGAAGAAATACAAATGGCAAAAAACACATGAAGAAATGCTCAATATCACTCATGATTAGGGAAATGCAAATCAAAATTACAATGGGATATCATTTTAAACCTATCAGAATGGCCACTATTAAAGGCACAGAGAACTACAAGTGTTGGAGAGGATGTGGAGAGATAGGAATAGTTCTTCACTGTAGGTGGGAATGCAGAATGATACACCCACTATGGAGGACTTTTTGGCAGTTCCCAAAGAAGTTGAACATAGACTTGCCACATGACCCTGCAATACCACTACTGATATATACCCAGAAGAACTGAGAGCAGTGACATGAACAGACATCTGCACACCGATGTTCATAGCAACATAATTCACCATTGCCAAAAGTTGGAAACAACCCAGGTATCCATCAACAGAGGAATGGATAAACAAACTGTGGTCTATTCACCGGATGGAATATTATGCACATGTAAGAAGAAATGAAGTCATAAAAAATAGAAACATGGATGAACCTAGAGGACATTATGTTGAGGAAGCAAACCAGACAGAAAAGGGCAAATATTGCGTGAATGCATTACTATGAACCAAATATATTTTGTAACATCTTGATTGATCCAAAATGAAAAAATTTATATGCATAATTTACAGTTAATTGAGAAATGTATGTATTTATTCATCTGTGTTTACTTTTTAGTTTTAAATCGTTTATATTTTAAATTAAGTGTAGAAATAAAGTTTCAAAAAAAATAAACAGATCAACAACAAAAAATAATCTAATAAGTTTGCTAGCAGCAACTCACTTTAAAAGAAATGTAAAAGAATATTCTTCAGGCAAAAAGAATATAATCTCACAATGTTAAAGGTTCAGGATGGATTGAAGAACAATATCTGTTAATTAAATACATGTATCTAAATAACTATTGAATGGATAAAGTAATAATGATATCCATGGCCTAGGACATCAATAAAGTGTTAATATACACCATAAAATAATATTTAGCATAAAATGGGTAAATGGATATATAGCAGTTTGATATCATTATGAATTCCAAAAATAGATATTGGATTATGCTTGTAAATTGGTCTGTTAATCCAGGCATGATTAAGTTATGATAAGGGCGTAGACTGGGCCATAATCGGTAGGGCATTGAGCCCCCATTGGTGGGTGGGGTCTCAAACATAAAAAGACATGGCAAAGGACAGAACAGGAGTAGTTTAGATGTTGGAATTCTGATGAGCAAGGAAACAAGGTCCTGGGGAAAAGAGAAAAGCCATTCACCTGACAGTTCACAGATGGCCTTCTGGTGAGAGGCAAAGCTTAGAGAGACTCATAGTCTACAGCTGACCTTGTGGAGGAAACAGAGGAGCTGAGCCCACAGAGAAATGTAACCCTGGGAAGAGAGGAACCCAAGAAGCCTGAACACTGACAAGTGTCAGCAGCTGTCTTGCTCACAAATGGGGTAACAGACTTTGAGGAAGGAAGAAACATGCTTTATGGCCTGGTAACTGTAAGTTTCACCACAAATAAATACTCTTTTAAAAAGCCCCAGAGATTTCTGGTATTTTACATAAGCACACATTTGGCTGACTAACACAGGATATAAAATATTTTAAAATATGTTATTTGGCCAGTCAATAATAAATAATAAGTGCAGATTTGGAAAGGCAAGCAAAAGTGATATAATTTCCGCAGTAAATTTTAAAGAATATTAAATAGTGCATCACATCTAAATAAATAGAAGAAAAAAAATTGAACAAAAATAATCAGTACAAACAAAGATTTCAGGATATCCGGGGCTGCCATGTTGGCCTATGTTCTGGGGCCACCTTACTCATGCATCTTTAGAAGCTGCACCTTTCTTATCCTTTAGAAGCCTGAAGTTTCCAGGGTTTATTTATGTGCTGTTGTTTTGTCCCCATGATAAATCAAGTGCTGTATCACTTCCCCATTTCCTAGTTATGAAGTCACCAAACTGGATGTGATGCTCATTTAAAGCAAGAAGAACCATGAAAGACAGAACAAATAAAAAGGAGATATTGTTGCGCTTCCCATATTTGATGCTTAGATGATTGATATTGGATCTTTCCTCTTTTCTAATGAACACATTCAGTGGTATAAATTTCCCTCTAAGCACTGTTTTGCTGCACCGCATAAACTATGAATAAGCATAGGACATTAAAAAGCATAAAGAATCACATAACAAAAGGATTGTGAGTGAATCTATATCCACTTCCACAACAGTACAGACTTAAGATAAAGGCAGAGAATGTAAGAAAGTTGGGAAAATATTTTCTCTGACTACAAACATTGTTCTTCAATATAACACTTCTATGAATGTAACTTCACTCTAAAGAGATTTGCATCATGCTACCCTATGCATGAGGGAATCTATGTATGGAGAAAAGAATGAAGGCAATGGGTTTTATCAGTTTGCACCACATGGTAGTCTTCCCCTTGAAATGTAATGAGTGTGAAGTTTTCTTGGACATTCAACTTCAAGATATACCTGAGAATTAATCCTTCAGAGAAATCATTTGGGATTTCATGAATTTGGGAAAGCTAGAGTCACATCAAAGAAACTTGCAGGAGTAAAACCCTGTTTATGAAAGTAATATTGGAAATCCTTCAGCCAGGCATTAAATCTCATTGAGCTTGAAATATTCATACATTAGTTAGTATTGTAATGAACATGGGAATTCTTCCATCTGAAATAAAACCTCATGGAATATAAAAAAATTTCAAACTAGAGAGAAACAATATGAGTCTCCTAAATGTAGTCTGCTCTTTACAGTTATTTTTTACTCTTCATTTTAAAAGTCATACAGGGGAACAAATGTAGAAATGTAATACTTGTGGGAGAATTTTCCACCTGACAGAAAACTTTTTTATTCATCAGAAAATTCTTGCTGAAGAGAAATCATATATATGTGGGAAAGGTTTAATTCAAATGTCACATCTAAGATGCAAGAGATTTCCTACTGCAAAGAAACCATATGCATGTAAGGCATGTGAAAAAGACTTTAGATGCAAATCATATCACACATAATCATGAAAATATGCATAGTGGGTAGAAACAAAATTAATGTAAAGAATGTGGAAAAGCCTTCTGCCAAAAGCAACAGTTCATTAGACATCAGAGCATTCATTCTGGAGATAAACCCTATATGTTCAATCAATGTGGAAAAACCTTCAACCAGAAGGAAAACCTCATTAAACCTCTGAGAATACATAGTGGAGAGAAACCCTATGAATGTGATGGATGGGGGAAAGCTTTCATTCAGAAATCAAGCCTCATTACACACCAGAGAAGACAAACTGCGGAGAAACCCTATATATGTAAGGAATGTAGGAAAGCCTTCAGTAGCAAATCAAATCTCACTGACCATGAGAAAATCCATAGTGGAGGGAAACCCTATATATGTAAGGAATGTGGAATAGCCTTCAGCCAGAGGCCGTATCTCATTAAAGATTACAACATTCATACTGGAGAATGAATGTAATGAATGTGAATCCCCAAAGAATCTCCACCTCCAGTCTGTGCAACTTGTTGCCAGTCTTTTAAGGAAGCGGCTGTGACTGTGCAATTCAGGATGTCTTTCTCCTCTTGGAAAAGTGCACTTGCAGTTTGTTCAGGGATCTGCTCCTCCCACATCTTCTTCCACACTCATCTGTGTTCAATTTGTTACCACTAATTGATGCACCAGAACTCGAGATTTCTCTTAATTTATGTAAAGTTGGGCTTTCCACTTATTTCTAATTATTCTGGTTGTTTTCACTGGTTCTTCAATTGGGTTAGGAAATACTTGGTGGCTGCCTCTGTAGATCGGCTGTTCAGCTTGATTATTAGGATGTTCTGTGTAAGCATTTACAAAATTACCATTTTAAAAATAATGATTCCCATTTTTCTAGCATTTTCTTATAAGGCACTCCAACCATTGATATTTTTTTGAGTCTCTTCACCTGATCCTGATGTGGATTCAAGTTTAACAGCCACTGAACTACAGTGGCCTGCTTTCTACTTAACTCTAATTTTCCTTGTAATTTTAAATCAGAAGTTATCCTTTCATAATTAGACAATATATTTCTAATTGCAAGTATTTTAAGAAGTTAGAAATGTTATTTATATTCTTAACTTGTACTCCAATATATTTCTCATATGTAAAAGGCTTTGGGATGGGTGAAACTAGAGAATGCATGCATTTACAAACAGAAATGTTTAGCCAAAAGAATCTGTCAATGCAGATAATTCTGAGGAAGGAGGAATGGGGTTGAAGCTAGAGAAGGAATTTGACGGTGTGCCATAAGAGACCTAAATAAATTTTATACACTTTGCACAAAATATTTTGTTATAATTTAAATGAAATTATGAATATAGTGCACAATGAAATCAAACAAAGTGGTTGTTTTGAATACATTGATTTGTATCTGCAATATTACTGGGGTGGGGGGCACTTCACCTCACCCTTTGCTAATAGAGTTCCCTATAATGGAAAAGTACCCACTCCCCTCGGTCCTTGCCCCAGCTGCCTGGACAAGTGGACACCTCCCTCAGCAACAGTGAGCACGGAGTATGAGGAGCATGGAGGTGACCATGTCAAGGCCACACTCCTCTCTACACGTGTCTGGTTAGAGGGCTGTTAGCACCAAAGTAGAAGACGGACTTACTGTTGCTTACTCCCCAGTGAAGACACGCTAGAGTGGCTCACATCAGTATCTGAGACTGTGAGAGTTGAACAGGGCGTTCTCCCTGTTCTCTATTGCAGATCCAGAACCTATGATGATGGTTTTCATTGGGGATCTGTGAGTTTGTTCCCAAATAGGACACTCCCTCTCTGGCTTGGGTGAACTACAGTGAACACATGTTACATTCCAGCTTCTTCAGGTGTTCATCAGCTTCTTCCCATCCAACTGCTCCATTGTCTTCTGCAATTGACAAAGTCTGCATCATTTTCAACTCAGATCAAAATATGTTGAAAATTTTATATTTAATTATTCTGAGAATTATCTGGCTTTTGCTCCCTTCTAGGTTTTCTGCAAACATGGTGCAATCTCACATCTTCATTTCTATTCTTGTCTGCCCTAGGTACCAGGACTTTCTGGGATTCCCGTATTCATTTCATTTCAGTCACTGGTCTAATGTTGCTGGTTCTGGTGATGTTATTGTTGTAGCAAATGCTGTAATGTAATTTTTGACAATTCCTTCCTAACATGAACAGGTTTCATCTGGCATTGCACTTTCTTTAGCTGCCCCAAGATTGGGGAAGATGAATATAGAACTGGAAGCAGGAGACCTAAGTCTGTGCCTCAGATCCAGGAGTGATACAGTAAGAGGAGCCTCCTCAGAGGGTCAACGCTGAAGGCCAAGGGAAGGAGGGAAGAGCAAAAGGAGCAGGAGCAGGATGTCTCCTCTCTGTGCCCTGACTCCCCTGCTGCACCAGACCATAGGACCCATGCTTTTATAAGCCCCTGACCACATGGCCAACACCTGTCTGAGGAAGGTACATCATATTGGGGCATCTATTACTTTAGACTAGTACCCAAACCATGTGACTCTGCTGCCCGACTCCCTGTCTTGTAGGCCATGCTGGCCAAGAGAAATTCCCCTCCATCTTTCCAGTACTCATTTCCACCGAGTCTGAAGATACCCACAGTTTACAGGTGAATTCCCTGAGCAGCAGGGAACCAGAAAACCTGAACCCAGAGAGAAATGCAGCCCTGAAAAGAGAGGAACCCAAGAAGACTGAACCCTGGCAAATGTCAACAGCTGTCCTGCCACAAGACGGGGTAACAAAATATGGGGAGGTAAGAAATTTATGCTTTATGGCCTGGTAACTGTAAGATACTACCCCAAATAAAAGACCCTTTATAAAGGCCCATAGATTTCTGGCATATTACATCAGCACCACTTTGGCTGACTAATACAGGATATAAAATGTTTTAAAATACATTATTTGGCAAGTCAATAAAAAATAATAATTGCAGATATGGAAAGGCAAGCAAAAGTGTTATAATTTCCCTGGGAAACTTTAAAGAATATTAAGTAGTGCATCCGATCCAAATAAATAGAAAAAAAAAAATTGAACAAAAATAGTCAGTCCAAAACATAGAATACAGGATTTCCAGATTTGCCAGTTAGGCCTTTGTTCTGGGACCACGTTACTCGTGCATTTTTGGAAGCTGCACTTTTCTTATCCTTCAGAAGTCTGAAGGTTCCAGGGTTGATTTATGGGGTGTTGTTTGTCCCCATCATGAATCAAGTGCGGTATCACTTCCCTATTTCCTAGTTCTGAAGTCACCAAACTGAATGTGATACACATTTGAAGCAAGAAGAGACATGAATGATAGAAACAAATATAAAGGGGATATTGTTGCGCTTCCCAAATTGGACGCTTAGATGACTGATATTGGATCTTTCCTCTTTTCTAATGAATGCATTCAATGCTATAAATTTCCCTCTAAGCACTGCTTTTTCTGCACTCCACAAAATATGAAGAAGCATAGGACATTAAAAAGCAGAAAGAACCACATGAGAAAAGGCTTGTGAGTGAAGCTATATCCACTTCCACAAGAGTCCAGACATAAGATGAAGGCAGAGAATATAAGAAAGTTAGGAAAACATTTCTCTGACCAGAATCATTGTTTCCTTAAAATAACACTTCCATGAATGTAACTTCACTTTGAGAGAATTTGCATCATTCTTAGCAAAGCATGAGGGAATCTATATAAGGAAAAAAAGAATGAAGACAATGAATTTTGCCAATTTGCCCTACATGGTAGTCCTCCCCTTGAAGTGTAATGAGTCTGAAGTTTTCTTGGAAATCCAACATCATGAGATACTTGAGAATTAAACCTTCAGAGAAACCATTTGGGATTTCATGAATTTGGGAAAGCTAGAGTCCCATCAAAGAAGCATGCAGGAGTAAAACCCTGTGTATGTAAGGAACATTGGAAATCCTTCAGCCAGGCATTAAATCTCATTGGGCATGAACTATTCATACAAAAGTTAGTATTGTAATGTATTGTAATGAAAATTGAAATGCTTCCATCTGAAACAAAACCTCATGGAATTTGAGGCAGAAAGAGTATTTGATGGAATAATACTGAAAATTTCCCAACTCTCACAAAAGAAATGGACATACATTTTGAAGAAGCACACTATACCTCAATGAGAATAAATCCAAATAGACCTATGCCAAGACACATACTATTCAGAATGTCAAATGTAAAAGATAAAGAGAAAATTCTCAGAGCTGCAAGAGGGAAGCAAACGATCATGTACAAAGGATGTCCGGTAAGACCTAGTGCAGATTTCTCATCAGGAACCATGGAGGTGAGAAGACAGTGGTATGATACAATTAGGAAACTGAAAGAAAAACCTACCAGCTGAGAATTCTTTATCCAGCAAAAGTGTCCTTCAAATATGAAGGTGAGTATAAAATATTCACAAACAAACAGAAACTAAGAGAGTTTGCAAAAAGGAATCCGATTTTCCTGGAAATATTAAACGAAGCCTTAGAACCTGAAAAAAAAAAAAAAAAAAAAAACACAGGAGAGAGAGGCTTGGAAGAGAGTATAGAAGAAAGAAAAGCAGAAAGGATAACCAAAAGAGTAAAAAGAGAGACAAAAACACGATGGCATATGAAAACTAAACAATACAATGGAGGAAATAAATAGTGCATTTTCAGTAATATAATTGAATGTGAATGGATTAAATTCCCCAATCAAAAGAAATAGGCTGACAGAATGGGTAAAAAAACATAAGCCATCCATATGCTGCTTACAAGAAACTCACCTCAGACCCAGCGATACAAAACGGCTGAAAGTAAAAGGTTGGAAAACAATATTCCACGCGAATAGTAAACAGAAAAGAGCAGGGGTAGCTATACTAATATCAGACAAAACAGACTTTAAATGCAAAAACTTTTTAAGAAATATGGAAGGCCATCATATATTAATAAAAGGGATGATCCTTCCGGAAGATATAACAGTCATAAATATCTATGCACCTAACCAGGGTGCTCCAAATTATATGAGCCAAACTCTAGCAAAACTGAGGAGAGAAATAAACATTTCTACAATAATTGTCAGAGACTTCAACACCCCTCTCACATCATTAGATAGAACAACTAGATAGAAGATCAGAAAGGAAACAGAGAACTTGAACAATATGATAAACAAGTTAGACCTAACATACATATACAGAACACTGCATCCAAACTCACTGGGTTATACATTCTTCTCAAGTGTTCACGGATCTTTCTCCAGAATAGACCACATGTGAGGTAACAATTCAGCTCCCAATAAATATAAAAAGATTAAAATTATACCAAGCAACTTCTCAGATCATAATGGAATGAGACTAGAAATCAATATCAGACAGTAAAAAAGTAAATTTGCAAATGTGTGGAGACAGAACAACACATGAATTACTATGAACCAAATATATTGTGTAACATATTGTTTTATCCCCCCCAAATTTTATAAGTATCCATTATATTTAATTGACTAATGTATATATTTATTAATCTGTTTAATTTGTAGTTTTAATTGTTTATATTTTCAATGATTAAATGTACAAATAAAGTTTAAAATTAAAAAAATAACAGATCAACAGCAACCAAAAAAACTAATAAGTTTGCTAGCAGAAACTCACTTTAAAAGAAATGTAAAAGAATATTCTTCAGGCAGAAAGAACATGATCTTAGAAGGTTCAAGGTTCAGGATGGATTGAAGAACAATATCTGTTAATCAAATTCATATACCTTAAGGACTATTGAATGGTAAAGTAATAGTGATATATGTGAAAAAGACATCAATAAAATGTTAAAATACACCATAAAATAATATGTAGCATAAGATGGGTAAGTGGATATGTAGCAGTTGGATATCGTTATGAATGCCATAAATAAATATTGGATTATGCTTGTAAACTGGTCTGTTAATCTCATCATGATTAAGTTATTATAAGGGCGTTGACTGGGCCACAGTCAGTAGGGTGTTGAACCCTCCCTTGGTGGTTGGGGTCTCAAACAAAAAAAGATATGGCAAAGGACAGAAATGGAGAAGTTTTGATGTTGGAGTTCTGATGAGCAAGGAGAGAAGGCCGCGGGGAAAAGAGACAAGCATTTCACTTGACAATTCACAGATGGCCTTGTAGTGAGAGGAAAAACTTAGAAAGCTTCATAGTCTACAGCTGACGTTGTGGAGGAATCAGAGGAGCAGAGCCCAGAGAGAAATGCAGCCATGGGAAGAGGACCTGAACCCTGGCAAATGTCGGCAGCTGTCTTGCTCCAAGACGGGATACCAGACTTTGGGGAAGGAAGAAACATATGCTTTATGGCCTGGTAACTGTAAGTTTCTACCCCAAATAAATACCCTTTATAAAGACCCAGAGATTTCTGGTATTTTACATTAGCACACCTTTGGCTGACTAATACAGCCTATAAAATGTTTTAAAATAAGTTATTTGGCCAGTCAATAATAAATAATATATACTGATTTGGAAAGGCAAGCAAAAGTGATATAATTTCCCTGGTAAACTTTAAAGAATATTAAATAGTGTATCTCATCCAAATAAATAGAAGAAAAAAATTGAACAAAAATAGTCAGTCCAAAACAAAGTATTCAGGATTTCCTGGGTTGCCATGTTGGCCTATGTTCTGGGGCCACCTTACTCATGCATCTTTTGAAGATGCACCTTTCTTATCCTTCAGAAGCCTGAAGGTTCCGGTGTTGATTTGTGTGCTGTTGTTTTGTCCCCATCATAAATCAAGTGCTGTATCACTCCCAACCTGGATGTGATGCTCATTTGAAGCAAGAAGAACCAAGAATGATAGAACAAATAAAAAGGAGATATCGTAGCATTTCCCAAATTGGATGCTTAGATGATTGATATTGAATCTCTCCTCTTTTCTATTGAACATATTCAATGCTATAAAATTCCCTCTAAACTCTTCTTTTCCTGTACCCAACAAACTATGAAGAAGCATAGGACACTACGAAGCATAAAGAACCACATAACACAAGGCGTTTGAGTGAAGCTATATCCACTTCCACAACAGTACAGGTTTAAGATAAAGGCAGAGAATGTAAGAAAGTTGTGAAAATATTTTCTCTGACTGCAAGCCTTGTTTCCTTAATGTAACACTTCTATGAGTTTAATTTCATCTTAAATGAATTTCCATGATGCTTACCTAAGTATGAGGGATTGTATGTAAGGAGAAAAGAACGAAGGCAATGAATTTTACCAGATTGCACCACATGGTAGTCCTCCCCTTTAAGTGTAATGAGTGTGAAGTTTTCTTGGAAATTCAAACTCATGAGATACCTGAGAATTAATCCTTCAGAGAAACCATTTGGGATTTCATGAATTTGGGAATGTTAGAGCCACATCAAAGAAACATGCAGGAGTAAAACCCTGTGTATGATAGGAATATTGGAAATTATTCAGCCAGGCATTAAATCTCATTGAGCATGGAATATTCATACATTAGTTAGTATTGTAATGTACATGGGAATGCTTCCATCTGAAATAAAACCTCATGGAATATGAAAAAATACAAATTAGAGTGAAACCATATGAGTGTCCTGAATTTAGTCTACTTTTTACAATCATTTTTTCTCTTCATTTAAAAAGGCATACAGAGGAACAAGTATAGAAATGTAATACATGTGGGAAAATTTTAAACCTGACAGAAAACCTCTTTATTCGTCAGACAATTCTTACTGAATAGAAATCATATATATGTGGGAAAGCATTAATACAAATATCAAATCTCAGATACAAGAGATTTCCTACTGCAAAGAAACCCTGTGCCTGTAAGTCATGTGAAAAAGCCTTTAGGTACAAATCATATCTCACGGAACGTGAAATATTCATAGGGAGAGAAAAAAAGTGAATGTAAAGAATTCGAAAAAGCCTGAAGCAAAAAATAACAGTTCATTAAACATCAGACCATTCATTCTGGAGAAAAACCCTCTATATGCAATGAATGTGGAAAACCTTCAACCAAAAGGAAAACCTCATTAACCATCTGAAAGTACATCCTGGAGAGAAACCCTGTGAAAATGATGTATGTAAGAAATCTTTCATTCAGAAATCAAGCCTCATTACAAACCAGAGAAGACAAACTGGATAGAAACCCTATATATGTAAATTAATGTAGGAAAGCCTTCAGTAGCAAATAAAATCTCACTGACCATGAGAAAATTCATAGTGGAGGGTAACACCATATATGCAAGGAATGTGGAACAGCCTTCAGCCAGAGGCAGTATCTCATTAGACATTACAACATTCATACTGGAGAGAAATCCTGTGAATGTAATGAATGTGAATCGCCAAAGAATCTCCACCTCCAGTCTGTGTAACTTGTTACCAATATTTTAATGAAGAGACTGTGACTGTGCAATTCAGGATGCCTTTCTCCTCTTGGAAAAGTGCACTTGCACTTTGTTCTGAGATCTGCTCCTCCCACATCTTCTTCCACACTCATTTGTGTTAAATTTGTTACCACTAATTTATGCATCAGTACTCGAGATTTCTCTTAATTTATGTAAAGATGAGCTTTCCAATTATTTCAAATTATCCTGGTTGTCTTCACTAGTTCTCAATCCATTACATTCTGGGTAAGCATTTTGAAACTTACCATTTTAAAATAATTCTTCCCATTTTTGTAGCATTTTCTTATAAGGCACCCCAACAATTTATATTTTTTCAGTTTCTTCACCTGATTCTGATGTGGATTCAAGTTTAACAGCCACTGAACTACAGCAGCCTGCTTTCTACTTAACTCCAATTTTCCTTTTAATTTTAAATCAGAAATGATCCTTTCATAATTAGATGATACACTTCTAATCTCAAGTATTTTAAGAAGTTAGAATTTTTATTTATATTCTTAACCTGTACTCCAATAATTTCCCAATATGTGAAAGGGTGTTTGCTGGATAAAACTAGAGAATGTATGTATTTACAAACAGAAATTTGTACCCAAACAAATCTACCAATGCAGATAGTTCTGAGGAAGGAGGAATGGGTGTTGAGGCTAGAGAAGGAATTTGAATGTGTGTCATAACAGACATAAATTATTTTTATACTCTTTGCACGGATAATTTGGTCATAATTTAAAAGAAATTATGAAAATAGTACACAATGAAATCATTCAAAGTGGTTGGTTTGAATATATCGATTTGTAACTGCAACATTACTGGGGTGGGGGTCACTTCACCTCACCCTTTGCTAATAGAGTCCCCTATAAAAGAAAAGTGCACACTCCCCTCAGCCCTCTTCAGAGCTGCCTGGACAGGTGGAAGCCTCCCACAGCAAGGGTGAACACGGAGCCCAAAGAGCATGGACGTGACCATGTGAAGGCCACACTGCTCTCTATACTTGTCTGGTTAGAGGGCTGTTATCACCACAGGAGAAGATGGACATCCTGCTGCTTACTACCCATTGAAGTCCCGCTAGACTGACTCACATCACTAACTGAGACTGTGAGTGTTGAGCAGGTCTATCTCCCTGTTTTCCTTTGTGGATCAAGAACCTATGATGATGGTTTTCTTCAGGGCTCTTTGAGTTTGTTTTCCAAACAGGACCCTCCCTCTCTGGCTTGGGGGAACTGCAGTGAACCCGTGTTATATTCCAGCTTCTTCAGGTGTTCATCTGCTTCTTCCCATCCAACTCCTCCGTTATCTTCAGGGATTGAAGAGGGCTGCATCATTTTAAAATCTGTTCAAAATGTGTTGAAAATTTTTTATTTAATTAGTCTGAGAAGTATCTGGCATCTGCCCCCTCTGAGGATTTCTGCAAACATGGCACTATCTTACAACCTCACTTCTATTTTTGTCAGCCCTAGATCCCAGGACTTTCTGAGATTCCTGTACTATTCATTAGGGTCATTGGCCTAATGTTGCTGATTCTGGTGTTGTTATTGCTGTAGCCAATGCTGTAATGTGAAATTTGACATTTCCTTCCTGACACCAACAGGTTTCATCTTGGCATTGTACTTTCTTTAGCTGCCTGAAGATTAGAGAAGATGAAGGTAGAATTGGAAGCAGGAGACCTGAGTATGTGCCTGAGCCCCAGGAGGGATACTGTAAGAGCAACCTACTCAGAGGGTCCAGGCTGGAGGCCAAGGGAAGGAGGGAAGGGCTAGAGGAGCAGGAACAGGAAGCCTCCTCTCTGTGCCCTGACTCCTCTGCTGCACCAGGCACCATGTGCCATGCCTTTATCTGCCCCTACCCACATCGCCAACCCCTGCCTACAGCAGGTACATCATACTGGGGCATATGTGAATATAGACTAGTCCCCAACAATGTGATTCCCCTACTTGACTCCCTCTCTTGTAGGCCTTGCTGGCCAAGTGCATATCCCCTTCCATCTTTCCAATGCTCATTGCTGCCTAGTCTGGAAATACCCACAGTTTACATGTGAATTCCCTGGGCAGCAGCCTCATACTGCCATTTGGGAAGAGGGCACCTCTACAAGCCTGTGTCCCCTGTTGATTGAGTTTGCCAAACGTTGCCATAGCAAAACATCAGAAATAGGTTGGCTTTATTGGAATTTATTAGGTTTAAAGCTTACAGTTCTGAGGCTGTGAAAATGTTCAAATCAAGGCATCACCAAAAATGTTGTCTTAACATAGGTCTGCTGCTCCTGGACTCCAGCCAAGACAAAGTGTTGGGCCTGCCTGTCTCTCTCTGCCTTCACCTCCAAACCCACTTTCCCCCTGAGCTAAGTAGTGGGCCATTAGACACAATTACTCACACATCTCCCTTCTCCTCTGGCCTGGATGTCTTCATCTCCAAGGTGCTCCATTACTCCAGCCTCTGGCATCTCCCTCAGCTTCTCAGGGTTTCTGTGTTTCTCCACAGCTCTAGGAGATCCTGGAACCCTCTCCGACATGGCAGGATAAACATGGCAGCACTCTTTCTCTGTGTGTTCCATGTATGTAGGACTTCAGCACAATGAATGTGGTCCATTCTGGTGCCTGAAATCTAATAAGAGGCCATAACTAAACTAAAGCAATCTAACAACAGTGACCTAATTGAAAGGTCCCTTATCTGAATCTAACCAAAATGTCCTATATGCAAAAGGTTTACACACACAGCAATGGATTAGTATGAATATACATTCCAGGGTCCACACAAAACACAAATGAGGGCATTAAACCAGGGCACAGTGATCAGTAGGGGACTCCTAAGTCTTGGAGAAATGGGAACTCATGAAGCAGTGACTGTATTTTGGGTGTGTCAATCATTGAGCAAAATGGGATGCTGACCACAATTGTACTGGCCACTAGAATGTGCCCGAGAAGAATTAAATATACTGTACTTTCTCCACCAAATCTGTGCTCCAAAATTAGGTTTGTAACTCAGAGAGGTGTGCCATTATTCCCATCTGCAGAGCCAGAGCACACAGATTTTGCCTGGGAGGTGGACGGTCAGGAAACTGGCTGTAAAACCAAAAGCCCCATATTTCTTCTCCAAAGAACTGATGACATTTACAACGGAATGGAGAAATTCCACCCTAAGTTTGCTTTCAAAAGCAGTGGAGTTCATAGAGGGACTGAGAGTTAATTCTTCTCAATCCTTCAGGAAAAAGTGAAATAATTACTATTACAGATGAGTAAAAACTAATAAATTTTCCTAGCAGCAACTCACTTTAAAAGAAATGTAAAAGAATATTCTTCAGGCAGAAAGAAAATTATCTCAGAAGATTCAAGATTCAGGATGGATTGAAGAAAAATATCTGTTAATTAAACTCATATATCTAAATGACAACTGAATGGATAAAGTAATAATGATATCAATAAAGTGTTAAAATACACCATAAAATAATATATAGCATAAGATGTATAAATGGATATGTAGCCATTGGGTATCATTATGAATTCCAAAAATAGTCATTGGATTATGCTTATAAACTGGTCTGTTAAACTGGGCATGATTAAGTTATGATAAGGGCATTCACTGGGCCACAGTCAGTAGGCCGTTGAGTCCCACCACTTGGTGGCTGGGGTCTCAAACAAAAAGTCATGGCCAAAGACAGAGCTAGACTTATTTTTGATGTTGGAGTTTTGATGAGCAAGGACAGAAGGCCCTGGGGGAAAGAGACAAGCCTTTCACCTGACTGTTCACAGCTGGCCTTGGGGAGAGAGGCAAAGCTTAGAAAGTCTCATAGTATACACCTGACCTTGTGGAGGAAACAGAAGAGGTGAGCCCAGAGTGAAATGCAGCCCTGCAAAGAGAGGAACCCAAGAAGCCTGAACCCTGGCAAATGTCAGCAGCTTTCTTGCTCCAAGATGTGGTAACAGATTTTGGTGAAGGAAGACTTATGCTTTATGGCCTGGTAACTGTAAGTTTCTACCCCAAATAAATACCCTTTATAAAGTCCCAGAGATTTCTGATATTTTGCATTAGCACAACTTTGGCTGACTAATACAGGATAAAAAATGTTTTAAAATACATTATTAGGCCACTCAATAATAAATAATACATACAGATTTTTAAAAGGAAGCAAAAGTGTTATAATTTCCCCAGTAAACTTTAAGGAATATTACATAGTACATTTCATCCAAATAAATATAAGGAAAAAAAATGAACAAAAATAATCAATAAAAAAACAAATTATTAAGGATTTCCTGAGTTGCCATTTTGGCCTTTGTTCTGGGGCCACCTTACTCATGCATCTTTGGAGGCTGTACGTTTCTTATCCTTCAGAAGCCAGAAGGTTCCAGGGTTGATTTATGTGCCCTAAGACACCCCATAAGAACCTTTAGGCTCCCCATAACTGTAGGCTAAATTTCAGTTACAAAAGCAAAGACTCATATGGCTAGTCATTAATAACAAGAACTCATCAGTGGGGCATCCTCTTTTGACAGACACTGTCCCTGCACTGAGAGGACTGCTGCTGCTCCCTTGGAGAATGTGGCAGAGCTCTCCAGTCTGGGAATCAGATTCCCTCATTTATTGAGTGATATTCCACCCACTGTGACTGTGCCCCATCCTTTGATCATTGGAAGAATTTTATATATCTTTCATGTATATTCAGATGAAATTAATCCCATGAATCCCCCCTCCCAGACACCCCCCACCAAAAATTCTATGCTGCCCCCATTGTAACCCTTCTGTGATTAAATCTTCTCCGAACATATAACCCATATAATAAGCAAATACAGTTAATAGGAAAAAGAAACAACAATGATAAGCTCAAAGGCAAGAGATAAGCACAAGGAAACTCAGGAAAAAACAAACAAACAAACAAAAAACACAAAATATAATTAGCAGATTGGGACATTCAAAAAAATGGAAAAGAAACAAAAGAAATTCTTTTTTTTAAAAAAAATCTTCTTTTTATCACTGTATTATCGGATGTCCAGTGTACTGTGACACCTATCTCCTCTCATTCCCCAGTGTCTCCCAAATTTTCATTTAATTTTCAAAGAAGTTTTAGGTCACAGCAAAGTCACACACAGAATACTAGAGAATCCCACATACCAAACCTCCATCCTGCTTCCCCACCCTATATTAAAAACTTTTTCATGGATGTTAGAATTATTATAACTGTTATACAGATAGTAAAATATAACAACCAAATATTGTCAATGGTTTACAGTATAGTTTACAATTTAGATGGTAGAGTTTAATAATTTTTGATGATATTTACCATGTCCTGTATCCATTAAAGTAAGGTAATGAAAAACCTTTCTCATGACCACTAAATACCCCATTTGATCTTAACTGTTCTTTCTTCCCCATCCACTTGGAGCATATGACAATCCCCTGTCTTGACTCATGGCATGAAAAGATTCATAGTCACATGTCTGGGGTATTCCAACCTGCCCTTCCTAATCTACCCACCTGTGAACTCTGTGCCATCAAACCCATTAATGTCACTACCCATCTGTCCTATGGTTCAATATGCAATGATATTCTATCCCTTTACCATAAATAATATCCATATGGGTGATGGCTCATAGCCTAGTTTTCTCATGCTCTCCCTTTTTAACCTATCTTTCAGACAATGGTTCTCATTGACTGCTCAATTTCCTCAGTTCGAATCAATAAGGTCATATATTGTTCATCCTTGAATTCCTGGCTTGCTTCACTCAACATAAGGTCTTCAAGATTCATCCATGTTATTCCCTGTGTTAGCACTTTATTCCTTCTACAGCTGAGTAATATTCCATTGTATGTATGTACCACATTTTGCTTATCCATTCATCTGTTGATGGGCACCGGGGCTGATTCCAACTTTTGGCAATGGTAAAAAAAAGCCGCTATGAACATTGATGTGCATATATCTGTTTGTGTCTTTGCTTTCAGTTCTTCTGGGTATATACCCAGCAGTGCAATTGGGGGATCATACAGATGATCTATTGTTAGTTTTCTGAGGAACCACCAAACAGTCCTCCACAGCGGCTGGGCCATTTTACAATCCCACCTGCAATGGATGAGGGTTCCTACTCCTCCACATCCTCTCCAACACTTAGAGTCTGCTTTTTTTTAACAGCTGTCATTCTGATGGGTATACGATGGTACCTCATTATAGTTTTGATTTGCATGTCCCTGATACAAGCAATGTCGAGCATATTTTGATGTGCATTTTAGCCCTTTGTATTTCTTCCTTGGATATTGGAAAAGTTTCTGAGAGCAAGAGCATAAAGTGTTAAGCATTTAAAAAGCATGCTTGCTGGTAGAGAAACATTAGTAAATGTCTCCAAGGACACTGCACACTGCATACATCAGTGGAAGGAGGCAGAGAGGAATGAATACGACACTAAGATGTTATTGTCTGAAATCCCAAGAAAGATTGTCTGGGGACACAGAAACAGGCAGTGCTCTCACTTACCAAGCTGAGGAACTAGTGAAGGATGCCCTACTTTTGTTATCAGCTTTGAAATATAAAAAGCAGCTTCAACCTAAATAAACTTGCCTTCATTTCACATGAAGTGAGGTCAACTGATCCTTCTTTCTTTGGATCACTCTCAGCACTGTCTACCTCAGATGGCTGCCAACATGGGGCACGACTAGTCTTTTCTCTGGATCAGTGCCGTGGAAACAAGGATTGCTGGGTTGGACAGTCCTTGCATTCTGTTGGTGAGTCAAATAATCTTGATCATCAGGGTAATGGGTAATCAGTCAGCTCGGTTAGAGGAATATTCCCAAGTTGTGAAGACCATGTTAAAGAATAGTGGGATGTGGTGGGAGGTGTGGGAGGTGGGCAACATGGGAATCCCAGTGGGTTCTGTGTAATATTTTGGGTATCTTAAAATATATTTATTTATATATATACATAAATAACATTTTTGTAAGCAAATGCACATATATGCATATACATTTATATATCATTTTGCAAATGTTGGTACGTATTGTGAAAATATTGATTTTTACCCACAATAAATAAATAAATAAATAAATAAATAAATAAATAAATAATAATAATAAAAAAAGACAGGGGTAACTGTGATGACCCTAGAGTTACTAAAACTCTTTTCTCTTATACAGAATCATTGTTATGTATAGTCTTTGTATAGTCTTATTTCTGTTGCTCTTGAGCCATTACAGTCAGATGAAAATTAAGATATTAAAATTGATACTGCTATTGGTAACACTGTAACAGAAAAAGCTAATGATTATATTAATGAAAATATATATGAAAAGTTAATGAACAGGAAAAAAGAGATTAACTCATGTCTAATAAAAAGGAAAAAAAGAAAAAGAGAGTTTATGAAACTTTCCCAGTGCTCGTTAAGCCGTCAGCTCCAAAAGATGATTTATTGTCTTTTGAATCAGCATCTACACCTACTAAGGTAAGTACTCATCCATTTTTTTTACATTTGATGACACTCCAACAGTTTCTGTTTTTGTGCCAGCCCCATCCTCTTCAAATATGAAAAGTATTGTACAGGGATGTGGAGAAAGAAATTCGAAGTCTATGCAATTTTTTTTTTTTTACTTTTCCAGTAACAGTAACTCAAATTCCAGTAGATGCTAACAATCACCAAGGGGGTGTACAATATGAGCATGCTCATATTTCTTCTATCACTATCAAAGAATTAAAACAAGCATGTACCCAATATGGTGTAAATTCTCCTTATACTCAAGAATTGGTGCAAGGAATGGCACAGGCAAACAGATTAATACCCTGCGACTGGGATTTCTTAGCTCAAGCTATTCTTAACTCAGCAGAATTTTTACAATTTAAACTTGGTGGGATGATGAAGCTAATATTGTAGCATGATGAATTCAATAGCAAAATCCACCAGAGCCTATTACTGCAGAACAAATATTAGGAATAGGTCAAAGGATTGGGATTCCTCGCCAAGCTCACTATGATGATATTGCCATTGTACAAGTGTGATTGTGCTGCCTATCTCACTGGCAAAGAATCTCCACCCCTGGACAGGCCGTACAATCATTTTCAAAAATTTTCAAGGAAATATTGAACCCTATGCTGAATTTGTAGCAAGGCTGGCAGATGTAGACAACAACACAGTAACTCAATCTGATCTTAAAGAAATGCTCATTCTAATGTTGGCTTTTGATAATGCTAACAGTGAGTGTAAAAGGGCTTTATGTCCAATAAAGGCAAATGGAAGAAATTTACAGGATTATTTAAAAATATGCCAAAGCAGCGGGCCTATTACCTATAGCACGAACTTTCTTGCAGCTGCTCTAAATGGACATAGTCCCATGATTACTACTTTAAATTGCTTTAAATGTGGTGATATGAAAAAAGATTGCCAAGCCAAAACTAGTATAAGAGCTCCATTTATTGGCAATAAAAAATCAATACCAAGTCGTATGTGACTGAAATGCCACAAAGGGTTACACTGTGCCAAGGAATGCCATTCTAAATATCATAAAAATGGTAGTCGCATTAGTAAGATGGGAAACTTCCAAGCAGGCCTTGCTCAAGACACTCAAACAATATGAGCATATTTCCCTGCCTTGCTCAAATTTAACTAGTCAGCAACAGAGCTGTTCACTCCAGCCTGTAACAGAACTTCAGGCAATTACCAAAAGCAGTACAGCTGTTGATCTTTCCTCAGCTGAAACCAGGTTTATTGCTCCTTCACTGAGTATACCCAAAATTAAGAACAGGAATTAAAAGGTCTACTGCAGAAATCTGAACTTTGAGCCTAAGTGTACTCCTAATGAGTAGTAATCCAAAATTTACATGTTAAATATCTGTATAAACTGCTAAATTAGAGCTTAACTGTATTTATGCTGTTTAAGTTGTCCTGGCTGCTTGCTGATTATGAACAAAATTGTTTCAAAGAACAAGCTTCTATATTACAGATAACACAGATTCCTGAAAAAATCTTTAAAATAGTAAAATCAAAGATGTGAAATGATGGAGGGCTTGAAGACACACATACCAAAGGAGTGAAATTTATGGATCAAATTAGTCAGCTTTATGTTTCTGTTAGTGTGTCATAATCCTTTTTGTATTTGTCTGTTTGTTCAGTGTCAATGTATATTTTGATATCTCTGGATGGTAATATTAAATTGATAAATGAAGATTATTATGAGAGCTCTATTCAAATGGCCAAGAATTAAATAAGCACTTCTATTAATTAATATATAGGGATATTATTTTAAAATAATAAAAATAGTTATGCTCAAATTAAATCATTATTCTAACAAGTTTGTTTAATGTTGATGGTAATTATAAGTTGTCAGTAGTTTGCTTGGAAGCAGTTTCCAAAATCACTGTGGTAACTTAAGTATGGAAGGCACATAGAATGTGCTTTTATTATTAAAAAAAAGAAAATGATTTTACCCTAAGATAAAATAACTAGTTATTAAAACAAAGTAAAATGTGGGACAAAACCTGAATAAATATAAAAGTGCAAAAGGCTTGTGAAAAAGAAATTTTTGTGGTCAAAAGAAAGTACATAAAATTTAAGAAGACGATCTATAAAAATTTAAAGCTTTAATGTTAAACAATGTAATAATATAAAAAAGTTTTATTCTTAATCAGTTTCTCAATCAGAAGTCTGTTTTAGTAAGAGTTTACAAAGTAATTCTCCTCAAAAATCAGTATGCAATAAAGAATATCTGTTTCTTCAAAATAGCTTCTTGTACTTTAAACTTATCATTTCCATGAAGGAACAGGTCTTAATACTTTTTTTTCCCCACATTTGTTTATTTATTTCTTTATTTTTATTTATATATATATATATAAATATATTTTAAGTGGTGCTTAGATTACCGAAAATATTACACAGAAACCTCTGGGATTCCCATTATGCCCACCTCCCACACCTCCCACCACGTCCCACACAAACATCTCCCACAAGTGTGGCCCACCACCCTCAATGGACTTACACATCCTAGGGCCTTGCCACCAACCATAGACCACAGTTCATATCGTAGACCACACTCTCTCCCACACAGTTCTGAGTGGTGTGTTCTGATTTAAAATGGCCTACAACCTTTGCCACAATGGTTCTCAGGACAACCTCCAAATCTTAAAAAAGAAGCCCCTGTATTTAAACTACTTGTCCCCTCCCTGGCCTAAAAGTGTCAAGTGGCCACTGGCTCCACCTCATTGTTATAATTTCTTCCATTGCTAGAATCACCATATGTGTACAACAGAATACCATCAAGTCCACTCTAGCCCATATTTCTTCCCCAATCCTGAGGGGACTGGAATGGTGATATCCACCTCCACCTCCCATGGATATGGTGGGTGGGATGATCTTTCCTGCAGATGCAGGCTCTCTCCATTCCCTGGGATGGCCGTTGCCCATCCTTGTCTCCTCACCAGGTGACTTGGATGAGTCCATTGAGCTGTAGGGTAGGAGTTGCAGCTCCACCGAGATTCCACACACACCTGGCACATAGGTAGGCCAGAGGCTCCAGAAGTATACCTAAAAACTTCTTCATCACATATAGGTTTGAATTGAAGGGACTGATGAACCATGTGCACGGAGGACTTATTTGAGTCCAATTCTGTCACTCTCAGGAGCACAGATTCCAAAATAGAGCCCACTGATAAGGTATCAGTCTCTGGGGTTATCCCTTCTTATATAGGACCTGGGTGTCTCCAGAGCTCTCAGGAGCCCCTCTGTGTGGGGTGATAGGCACTTACATGTTCTATGAGCTTCTACTGAGGTGTGCATAAGAGTTACCTCTGGGATGACCTCCCGACTCTCTTTGAAGTCTCTTAGCCACTTGAACTCACTTGTCTTTACCTTTTCCCCCTTTTATTCAAGGTCTTTTTTCAGTTGTGTTGCCAGTTGGCACTTGGTATTAATCCCTCGTTGCCAGGGAGGCTCATCCCCGGGAGTCATGTCCCATGTTGGGGCGAAGGTAATGCAATCATATGCTGAGTTTGGCTTAGAGAGAGGCCACATTTGAGCAGCAAGGAGGCTCTCAGTTGGCCATCCTTAGGCACCCCATAACTGCAGGCTAAGTCTCAGTTACAAGAGCAAAAACTCACAAGGATAGTCATCAATAAAAAGAACACATCAGTGGGTCATCCTCTTTTGACAGACACTCTCCCTGCACTCAGAGGACTATTGCTGCTCCCTTGGAGACTGTGGCAGAGCTCTCCAGGCTAGGAATTCAGATTCCCTCATTTATTGTGTGATTGTCCACCCGTCGTGACCATGCACCATCTTTTGATCTTTAGAATGATTTTGTATATCTTAATGTATATTTGGATGAACTAATTCCCATGAATCCCCCTTCCCAGACACCCCCCACCCATAATCCCCTGCAGTACCCATTGTAATCCTTCTGTGATCCAAATCCTCCATGAACATGTAGTCCATAAAATAATCAAATACATTTACTAGGAAAAAGAAACAACTATGATAAGCTTACATGCAAGAGACAAACATAAGGAAACTCAGGGAAAAAAAGAGAAGAAAAAAAACAAAAAAACAATAAACAAAACAAAACAAAACAAAATATAATTAGCAGATTGGGACATTCAAAAAAATGGGCAAAAAAGCAAAGGAAATGCCTTTAATATATATATATATATGTATATTCTTTATTTTTCCCTTTTCTCTTTTATCACTGTGTTATCGGATGTCCAGTGTGCCGTGACATCTTCCCCCTCTCAATCCCCATTGTCTCCCAATTTTTCATTTAATTTTCAAAGAAGTTTTAGGTCACAGCAAAGTCACACATGGAATGCCGGAGACTCCCAGATACCAAACCACCCCCCTTCCCTACCCCAAATTAACCCCCCCCTTTTTTTTAATGTTAGCATTGTTATAACTGTTATACAGAAAGCAAAATATAGCAACTAAACATTGTCAATGATTTACAGTATAGTTTACAATTTAGATGATAGTTTAATAATTTTGATGATATTTACCATATCCTGTGTCCATTACTGTAAGGTAATGAAAAACCTTCCCCATGACCACCAAACACTCCATTAGATCTTGACTGTTCCCTTCCCCCCAGCCCCCCAGGTCCCATGATAGCACCCTATCCAGACCCATGGAATGTCAAGATTCACAGTTACATGCCCTGGGAATTTGATCCTGCCCTTCCTAATCCACCCACACGCCAGTGCTTATCATTTTTTTAAAAGAACACAATGTTTGAACCTGCTTTCTCAAAGTGAAATCCTGAAAAATAGCTTTTATTTCAAACTGTCACAATTAACTTGGACTTTTACCTAAAAAAAATTAAAATACTAAAAATAGTTAAGGTCATGTGATGTCACTTGAATAAAGTATTTAAAACTCTTGTATAATTAAAATAAATTTTCTAATTTCATAATAATTAAAGTTATATGAACCAAAGTTCATATGAATATTTTTAAAGGGTATAAAATTCCTGAAAGTATAATAATGTTTCAATATAATAGTAAATAAAATATAATATTATTAATCATTATTTTTAGTTATAACTACAAGAAGAAAGCAACCATTAAAGGCTGCCGGGATAGTGCATAACAGTAAATTATAGTAAAATAAAATAACACCACAGCAGCATGCAATGCACCCAAATATTACTAGTTTGTTGCAAAAAAAATTTATCCACTTATGTCATTATCACTCTGTTTTAAATCTTGCTTAAGCTTTCTTTAATATTTTCTTAAACAAGTCAAGCCAGCCCTCATTCCCCTTCCTGTAAAATAGCCAATGATAAATCAAGTTTGTATTCAACACTGTAAGCAAAAGCCACAATTATATTTATAATGGTAACAACAGAACCAATGCAAGAATTAAAATTACAAGTTAATGTATTACCCCACAGCCCAAATAGGAAATACTAATTTGTTTTTACCTATGCCTCAAACTATACAAAATTTTTTTAAAAATTGAGGTATTCTAATCAGGCTACTAAGAATCTTAAATGCTTAAGAAATAAAAGTTTACTCTTTGGATGTCTGTTTAATGTATAATCTACTAAAGTTATGAATTATGTATAATATACTTAAATAGTAATCAAAACTTTAATACATTGCATATATAAATAATTCAATAACTTGTATGTTACACATACAGGTATTCTATTAAGTATATATACTTAGTTTAATAACCTTATAGTCTATTATAATTGAGGTATTATATTTGAGGTATGGTATATATATAAATCTTTTGTTTTAAATGTGAACATTCCTGAAACTAAATATCTTTTTTAAAACAAGGTTTAGTAGGTATTGTTCAAGCCTAAATGTAAAGCATCATGCAGAAAACTTTGTTAATCGAGAAACCAATGCCTTGCTAATTAACGGTTTTCACATTTCTGGAAAAAAATTGGAAATTAAAACACTAAGCACATCAAGGATGCTTTGTAACAAACTAAAAAAAAAGTGCATTTCAACAGGTGTTGTAGTCCTCCCTGGGGGAGCTGGCCACTCTCCCAGGGATTGATGCATAAACCTTAAAAGGTACTGCCCTGGGAGTGTTGTCTTCCTTTCTGAGGAGGCTGGCCCCTTCCTCGGGAATTAGCAAAATACTCACAAGTTGGCATCTATGGTATCAAATTCATTAATCCTAAACACAGCCAACCAAAACTCTAGTATCAGTTGCTACTTCAACTCTTCCCAGCTAAAAGCTAAATATTGGTAATTATACATATATAACTGCTCTATTTATCTGTAATTCTGTAACTTTGTTCAATATTGACTTAATCTTTTAATTGGTTGTGTTGTTTCTCACCCTAATTGTCACTATAAGCTTATTAAACTAAGTATATATTAACATTTATCTTGTATCTATCCAGGACTTGCCAAAAACAAGGCAAATATATCAGTATATCCCCTGATTTAGTAAGCCTGTGAATGTATGTTTACTTATCATAAAAAATTAACAGTTAAACCTTTATTTATAAATGCTACAAAAATGAAAAAGGGGGAAAGTTGAGGTATGAGAAGAATTATATCAAGCATTATTTACAATAAATTTTTAAGCCAAAGGTCAGAATCATATACATCAGCAGTAGAGCATTTCTTGCAAAAATCAGGCAGTAATACAGAAACACATATTGAACAACTAGTTTATTGAAAGCATAAAATTAATAATCAATGGGATAAGGCAGAAGGTAAGTTAGGATAATGGGTCGAGATTTTGCTCTTATCATTACAGATAAAGTAGACCAGCTTTGGGTCCTCTCCAGACGTCTGAAACCTAGACATAAATAAGTTGAAGAAGCTGACACAAAAAGCAGAAAGATGGTAACTTCTAATAGTCAGAATGCAATTCTAACACAGTTATTCCTTGTTATGCTTACCTTGACAACCACAGCAGTAAGTAGTGCACTTTCACATAATTATACATATTGGGCTTATATTACTAATTCACCTCTTTTAGAATTGTTGGCTGGAGGGGACAAATCCTACCCTGTTTACATTAAACAGTCTTTTCATTTTCCTGGGCCCATTGATTCTTGCCTTCCTCTAAAACCTGATTAGGAAGCGAAATTTATTGAAAATTTAACCTTGCATTTTCTTGAATGACCTAACTGCCTGCATAGAATCCTTGGATACATGTATACAACTCCAAAATCAAAGTACTAAGTGATAAATGGCATATATACCATGTTTCATCTAAGGTTGTGGTCTTTAATAATCCCTATAGTGTTGTAAAGAATCAGGCCCTTATAGGGATACCAAAACCTAATGTAACCACAACCAGAAATTGAAAAATTAGTAATTCAACAAAAACAACTAATGAAAGCTATCATTATTTTTAGAATTTTGGGGATGTCATAAGTATAAACAAATCACTAATTTGGACTCATTATGGAAGATTTATCCCACAACTATGGGACACTAAACTTAACAAAACTAAAAAGTATTTGTGGAAATTATTTTTGGGAACTAACCCAATTTTTGAATGGCAAGAGAGTAAAACTAATATTACCAGTTTAAAAAGAAAATCCACTTAATTTCTTAAAAGATGTGTATGGGATCCCATTGTTTTTATAGTAGGAACAATGAGCATTGATCAAACATGGTTTTTCTGCAGCAATAGCTCCCTTTACACTTGTGTATCAGAATCTGTTTTACAGGAGAGTTCTACTGCAGTTCAAATAGTATGACGGCATCATGGAATACGGTTTCTGGTTTGCAGGAATCACTTCTGGCAGTCTTCCCCAGAGAGACAAATACTTTGGCACTTTCTAAATCATTATTTGAAGAGAACCAAATGTTTGATTGGATTAATTATAGCTGCTGTATTATGGTTTATAGATATTATTACAGATGCTCCTGTGGAAGGAATTGCCCGACATGAGAATGTCCAAAAACAACAATATGTTAAAAATTGGCATCATAATGCTAGTGAGCTATGACATAGTCAGGCATATATAGATGAGCAAATTAATAATAGGCTTAATGACTTAGAGATGGCTGTTATACAAATGGGAGATCAAATATATTATCTGAATTTGAAACAAGGTTTGCAATGTGATTGAAATAAAATTGCTTTTTATATCACTCCTCTCTCATACAATGATTCCCACTATGAATGAGAAAAAATTAAACATAATTTAATAGGTCATCACACAAATTTATCTATAGAAATTACAGATTTGCAAAAAAGGATTCTGAGCATGTCTCCAAATCAACTTACTACACTTCCAGGTAGCGAATTTTGGCAATCAGTTACACATCAACTGCATAAAATAAACACCTTACATTGGTGGAAATCAACCCCTGTACTTGCTAACTTCAGTGTGGTGATCATTGGTGCTCTGCTACTCTTAACCATATTAGGAGGCATTCACAAAGCCCTGCTGTTCCACATTAATAGGGCCAAAAACACCAGCCATGCCAATCACTTGATTCTGCTTAAAACCCTAATCTCTCAAAACTTCTGTCCATGGAGCTTGGCTGGTTTTCCAGTGATGGATAAGAACTTCAGAGGAGGGCAACCTCAGACAGGCACAGTCACCCTGGACAAAAAACAAAAAAGGGTGAATTGCTGGAAAAGTTGCTGCGAGCCAGAGCATAAACGGTTAAGCATTTTAAAAGCATGCTTGCTGGCAGAGAAAAATTAGTAAATGTCTCCAAGGACACTGCATACTGTAGACATCACTGGGAAGAGGCAGCGTGAAATGAACACACTACTAATATGTGATTGTCTTAATTCCCAAGAGAGATTGTCTGGGAACACAGAAACAGGCATCCCTGTCACGTACCAAGCTGAGGAACTAGTGAAGGACACCCTAATTTTGTTATCATGTTTGTAGTATAAAAAGCAGCTTCATCCTAAATAAACTTGCCTGCATTCCACATGGAGTGAGGTCCCCTGATCCCAAATTTTCTTTGGATCATTCCTGGCCCCGTCTACCTCCATGTTGAATTAAACTATTTGGAGAAGTATCTTTTCAGGTCACTTGCCCATTTCTTAACTGGGTTGGTTGTCTTTTTATTTTCGAGGTGTAGGATTCCTTTATATATGCAAGATATTAGGCTCTTATCAAATATAAGTTTGCCAAATATTTTCTCCAATTGGGTAGGCTGCCTTTTTATTTCCTTATTAATATCCTTTGAGGTGCAGAAGTTTTTAATTTTGAGGAGATCCCATTTATCTTTTTGTTCTCTTGCTGCTCGTGCTTAGGCTGTGATGTTCATGAAAACATTTCCTATTACAAGATTCTGTAGATGCTTTCCTACATTATCTTCCAAGGTCTTTATGGTTTTGACTTGTGTATTTATACCATTGATCCATCTTGAGTTGATTTTTGCATAAGGTGTGAGTTGGCATTCTTCCTCATTCTTTTGGATATGGACATCCAGTTCTCCAAGCACCACTTGTAAAAGAGGCCATTCTCTTCCAAATGAGTGGGCTTGGTAGCCTTGTCAAATATTAGATGACTGCATTTGCGAGGATCTATATCAGAACTCTCAATTCAATTCCATTGGTCAGTAGGTCTATCCTTGTGCCAATGCCATGCAATTTTGATCACTGTAGCTTTGTAATATATTTTAAAGTCTGGTAATGTGATACCTCCAATTTCATTTTACTTTATCATTATGTCTTTGGCAATTCTGCACCACCTACCTTTCCAAATATATTTTCTGGTTAGTTTTTCCAGTTCCTTAAAAAATATAGTGTTGATTTTTATTGGTATTGCATTAATTCCATAGAGTAGTTTGGGAAAGGATAGACGTCTTGATGATCATTAGTCTTCCTATCCATGAACAGGTAATATTTTTCCATTTATTTAAGTCTTCTTTGATTTCCTTTAACAGTGTTGTGTAATTTTCTGTATATAAGTCCTGTGTATTTTTAGTTAAATTTATTTCTAGGTATTTTATTCTTTAGTTACTATTGTAAATGGCATTTTTTTTTCTTGATTTTCTCCTCCAATTGCTCATCATTGGTGTACAGAAATGCTACGGATTTTTGAGCATTGATCTTATAGCCTGCAACATTACTGAACTACTTTATAAGTTCTAGAAGCTTTGTTGTAGCTTTCTCCTGGCTTTCTAAGTATAGAATCATGTCATCTGCAAATAATGAAATTTTTACTTCTTTTCCGATCTGGATGCCTTTTATATCTTTTCTTACCTCACTGCTGGAGCAAGTACATCTAAGACAATGTTAAATTGAAATGGTGATAGTGGGCATCCTTGTCTTGTTCCCAATCTCAGAGGGAAGCCTTTTAGGAATTAAAAATTGAAGATGATGTTAGCTTTGGGTTTTCATATATACTCTTGATTGTATTCAGAAAATTTCCTTCTATTCCTATATTTTGCTGTATTTTTATCAGGAAAGAGTGCTGTATTTTGTTGAATGCTTTTTCTGCATTTATAGAGATGATCACGTGATTTTTTTCTTTCATTTTGTTTATGTGGTGTATTAACTTGATTGATTTTCTTATATTGAATCATCCTTTCATACCCGGGATGAAACCCACTTGGTCATCGTGTATAATTCATTTGATATGTTGTTGAATGCGATTAGTAAGTATTTTGTTGTGGAATTTAGCATCTAGGTTCATTAGAGAAATTCATATGTATTTTTCCTTTCTAGTGGTATCTTTGCTTTTGGTATTATGGCAAGGTTGGCATTGTTGAATGAGTTAGGCAATATTTCTACTTTTTGGAAAAGCTTAATTAGAATTGGTGTTAGCTCTTTCTGCAATATTTGGTAGAATTCAGCTGGGAAGCCATCTGGTCCTGGGCTCTTATTAGTTGGGAGTTTTTTGATGACTGAGTCTATCTGTTTACCTGTAATTGCACTGTTGAGTACATGAATTTCTTCTTTCATCAATGTAGGCTGTTTGTGCATTTCTAGAACTTGTCCATTTCCTGTAAATTATCATTCTTGTTGGCATACAATTTTCAAAGTATCCTCTTATCATACTCTTTATTTCTGTGGGGTCAGTAGTGACATCCCATTGCTCCTTCCTTATTGTATGTATTTGCATCTGTTTTCTGTTTTTCTTTGGTAGTCTGGCTAAGGGTTTGTCAATTTTATTAATATTCTGAAAGAACCAGCTTTTGGTTTTGTTTGTTTTTTTCTAGTGCTTTCTTATTCTCTGTTTCATTTAGTTCTGCTTTAATCTTTATTTCCTTCTTTCTTCTTCCTTTAGGTTTAGTTTGTTGTTGTTTTTCCAATTCCTCCAAGTGTGCAGTTACGTCTTCAATTTTAGCTCTTTCTTCTTTTTTAATATATGTATTTGTGGCTATGAACTTCTCTTTCAGGACAGCTTTGGCTGCATTCCATAGGTTTTCAGATGTTGTATTGTAATTTTCATTAGTTTCAAAATAGTTACTGATTTCTTTTGAGATTTCCTCCTTGGCCCACTGCTTGTCTAAGTGTGTGTTGTTTAACTTCCATATCCTTGTGCCTAACCTGTTTCTCTGGGCCTTAGTGATTTCCAATTTCATTCCATTGTGATCAGAGAAATTACTTTGTATAATCTCAATCTTTCTGATTTAATTGACAGTTTTTCTGTGGCCTAGCATGTGGTATATCATGGAGTATGGTCCATGTGCACTCGAAGAAATTAAATCCGGTTTTGTTTGGGTGTATTGTTCTGTATATGTCTATTAAGTACAGGTCCTCTAATGTATTGTTGAGAGTCTTTGTTTCATTGTTGATTCTCTGTCTAGATAGTCTGTGTAATGATTATAATGATGTATTCAAGTCCCCTGCTATAATTGTAGAGGCATGTATTTCTCCAATTAGCTTTTCCAGGGTTTGCCTCATGGATTTTGAGGCACCTGATTAGTTGCATGAATGTTTATGATTGTTCTCTCTTCTTGAGAGATTACCACTTTTACTAATATATTGTGTCCATCTTTGTATCTTACAATAGTTTTGCATTTAAAGTCTATTTTGTCTGATATTAGAATAGTTACTTCTTCCATTTCTTGGCTATTGTTAGCTTGTAAAATTGTTTTCCAGCCATTTACTTTCAGCCTCCTTGAATCCCTGGATTGAAGGGGGGTTTCTTGTAGACAGCATATAGATGGATGATATTTCTTTACCCATTCTGCCAATCTGTGTCTGTTGAGTGGTGAATTTAATCCTTTAACATTCAGTGTTATTACTCACAATGAATTTCTTACTTCAGCCATATTTTCTTTGGATTAATATATGTCTTATGTTGTTTTGTTTCTTTTTTTTTTTTTTTGTCTTTTTAGCTTTTTTTAAACTCTCCTAACTCTTGATTTTTCCTTTCAACTTTTAGAACATCCTTTAGTATTTCTTGAAGTGCCAATATCTTATTGACATACTCTCTTAATTTCTGTTTATCTGTGAATATTTTGAACTCTCCATCATTTTTGAATGTCAGTTTTGTTAGAAACAGAATTCGTGGCTGGAAGATTTTTTCTTTTATTACTTTGACTATGTCATACCACTGTCATCTTTCCTTCATGGTTTCAGATGAGAAATCAGCACTTAATCTTATTTTGCTTCCTTTTTATGTGATGGTTCTCTTTTCTCTTGCTGCCTTGAGTATTTTCTTTTTGTCTTGAGAATTGAACATTTTGACAAGTATAGTCTTAGAGTTAGGGTGTTGGGATTTATACTGTTTGGGGTGCACTTTGCTTCCTACATCTGCACATCCATCTCTCTCAATTGGATTGTGATATTTTCAGCCATTATTTCCTTCAGCACTCCTCTGTTCCCTTTCCTTCTCTTCTCCTTCTGGGAGGCCCATAATGCATGTTTCCATTTTTTTTGTTGTCAGTTAAATTCCTGAGTCCCTGATTGATTTTTTCTATTTATTTTTCTATCTGTTCTACTATCTGTTTGATTTCAGCTGTATTGTCTTCCACAACACTAATTCTTCTGCTGGTTCAAAACTGCTGTTATGTGAATCCAGCATCCTTTAGATTACCTGGATTGTGCCATTGGTCACCATCATATCTGTTAATTTTTTGTTTATGTTTACAATTTCTTCAGTATGTTTTGTCAGTGTTTTCTTTATGTCCTTGATCTCTTCCTTCCCTTCATTAGGTTGGTTTTCAATATTTGTTTGGGAATCTTTGATTAGTTGTTCGATGTTCTGCATATATTCCTGGTTTTTAGTTTGTTCATTGGAATTGTCCATGTCTTCCTGTTTTTCAGTGTGCTTTGTAATTTTTTGTTGTCCTCTAGTCATTATTTTATCTTGCTGTGTTTATTCAGTTCATTAGCTTCTCTTTGTCCTCTCGAGTTTTATTTAGATGGTGGTTCTGTGTGTGTGATAAATTTTCTCTTTGACACTTTTTCTTCTTATTTTATTTTGTTTCCTTGCTTCTTTCTATGTTACCTTTAAGGCAAAAATTAGTGTCAGAGGAATCAAAAGATGTGAGAAAGGAAGAAGGATAATAATAATATTGATAAAAGTTAGAAGAGGTGCCTAATAGGACTTAATGAAATGAATATTTAACTTGTGTAGGTAGTGTAGAGAAATAGGAAAAAAGTGGAATACCTACAATGGCTGGGAAAACAAATAGAGGAATATATATATAATTATATAGAAGGCTAGAATGATGAAGAGAAAAAGAAAGAGTAAAGAAAGGGCTAAAAGGAAAAGGCTAATATTAATAAAATAAGAAGTAAACAAAATAGATAACATAGAACTTGTCACCTTTAAGTTGTGGGGTAGAGAAAAAGCATGGTGTCTAAGAACCACAACAGAAAGCAGAAGGCAGAGAGAAGAAGGAAGGATGAGAGATAGCTTGTGAAACAATATCAATATTTTTAAGAAAATGGGAAATCACTGATTAAGATAAATAGCAAAGAAGAGGTTAGCTAGCAGCAGCTAATTTTAAAAAATGAAGGAAAACAGAAAGGGGGGATGAAAGAGGAAAGTAAAGCAAGAGACAACAAATAAACAGAGAAAAACAAAACAACCACACCATCAAGCACTCAAACAAAGCTAAGGAGGAAATGTTCCTTCTAGGGTCCTTGTCGATCCTCTCAGACTGTTTGTGTTTTTCAACTTCCCTTCCAGGTTCTATCTGCAGGTTTGGAGGCAGATTTTTGGTATTAAACTAAATTAAGAACATGAATTCATTTTTTAAAGTGACTGTCTTCTTCCTCATTTTTTTTTTTTTTATTTTGGTGATTTAAGGGCCCAAAAGAATTCCTCTGCTAGATCACCCCCTTCAATTAGGGGACCCTAAATAGGCTCAAGGAAACTAATGAAGCCCTTACCACTTTCTTGCACCCTCACAGGAGCTGAAGCTCTCATGCTTGTCAGTGCATAGTGATGAAATTGTCTGAATCTGCCTCGTCTAGGGCAAGGCCTCAGTGTCAGTGGGCTGCTGTGTAATTAGTTTTCCTCAGCAGATTCACTTCTCCCCTCTGCCTGTTGCTGTTTCAAGCCGGCTTATCTGCACCCCAAAGCCATGAGGGGGTCCAGGCAGTCAAATCCACAGAAGTTAAGCCCTTCTCCATCTTCTGTGAGAGCCCTCCCTCCCTCAGAGTATGCTCCCTCACACCAGGAGTGTGAATCACCGGTGTAGGATTCGCAGCTCAAACCAGCCATTTTCCCTGTGGGTGGGGCTCAGCCATCTGTGTTAACCAATACAGGCAGGCTCAAAGCTCATCAATCTTCACTGTTCACTCCATGCCATAGATCTGCCCACTGATAGAAGACCCAAGCTTCTCTCTCCATGCACCCAGAGCACAGAACCATGGGCAGGACCCCGTCAACAACCAGCTGTCTCCAGAGAGCTAGTCAGTGAGTACCCTCCTAAAAAAATGCTGTCTTGCATCTTTCATGTAGCATTTTCTTATAATGTACCAAAACCATTTATATTTTTTTTCAGTTTCTTCACCTGATTCTGATGTGGATTCAAGTTTAACAGCCACTGAACTACAATGGCCAGCTTTCTACTTAACTCCAATATTCCTTATTATTTTAAATCAGAAATGATCCTTTCATAATTATGTGATATATTTCTAATCTCAAAGTTTTTTAAGAAGTTAGAAAATTTATTTATATTCTTAAGTTGTACTCCACTAGTTTTCTCATACGTGATAGGCTGTGGGATGGATGAAACTAGAGAATGTATGTATTTACAAACAGAAATGTGTACCCAAAAATAATCTGTCAACGCAGATAATGCTGAAGAAGGAGGAATGGGAGTTTCAGTTAGAGAAGGAATTTGACTGTTTGCCATAACAGACATAAATTATTTTTATACTCTTTATATGGAAAATTTGGTTATATTTTAAAAGAAATTCTGAAAATAATGCACAATGAAATCATACAAAGTGGTTGGTTTGAATATATCAGTTTGTATCTGCAACATTACTGGGGTGGGGGGCACTTCCCCTCACACTTTGCAAATACAGTCCCCCATAAAGGAAAAGTACTCACTCCCCTCAGCCCTTTCCCCAGGTGCCTGGTTGGGTGGAGGCCTCCCACAGCAAGAGTGTGCACAGAGCACAAAGAGCATGGATGTGACCATGTGAAGGCCACACTGCTCTCTACACTTGTCCATTTAGAGGGCTGTTTGCACCACAGAAGATGTACTTCCTGCTTTTTATTCCCCAGTGAATACTCACTAGAGTGACACACATCACTAACTGAGGCTGTGTGTGTTGAGCAGTGCTGTTTGCCAGTCATCCTTTGAAGATCCAGAACCTATGATGATGGTTTACATTGGGACTATTAATGTTTGGTTCCCAAACAAGACATTCCCTCTCTGATTTGGGGGAACTTCAGTGAACACATGTTACATTCCAACTTCTTCAGTTGTTCATTAGCTTTTTCCCATCCAACAACTCCGTTCTCTTCTGGGATTGAAGAGGTCTGCATCATTTTCAACACTGTTAAAAATGTGATGAAAATTTAATATTTAATTAGTCTGAGAAATATCTGGCATCTGCACCCTCTGAGGTTTTCTGCAAATATTGCACTCTCTCACAGGCTCACATCTATCCTTGTCAGCTCTAGTTCCCAGTACATCCTGGGATTCCCATACTATGTATTAGGGTCCTGGACTAATGTTGCTAATTCTGGTGCTGTTATTGCTGTGGCCAATGCTGTAATGTGAATTTTGACATTTCCTTTCTAACACCACAGGTTTCATCTTGGCATTTCTCTTTCTTTAGCTGCCCCAAGGTTGGAGAAGGTGAATTGAGAACTGGATGCAGAAGACCTGGGTCTTTGCCTGAGTCCCAGGAGGTGTACAGTAAGAGCATCCTCCTCAGAGGTTCAGTGCTGGAGGCCAAGGGATGGAGGGAAGGGCAAAAGGAACAGGAGCATGGAGTCTCCTCTCTGTGCCCTGACTGCTTTCCTGCACCAGACCGCACATCCCATGCCTTTATCTACCTCTGCCCACCTGGTCAAGCCCTGCCTGAAAAAAGAGGATGGCCCATTGTTGGGTTCTTGTTATTTATGACTAGCCTTATGAGTCTATGCTCTTGTAATTGAAACTTGGTCTACTGTTATAGGGTGCCTAAGAGTTGCCACTTGAGAGCCTACTTGTTGCTCAAATGTGGCCTTTCTCTAAACCAAACTCAGCATATGAATGCATTACTTTTCCTCAAATGTGGGACATGACTCCCCGGGAGGAACCTCCCTGGCAATGAGGGACTAATACCAAGTGCCAACTGGAAACATGACTGGCAAAAAACCTTGAATAAAAGGGGAAAATGTAAACACAAATGAGCTCATGTGGCTAAGAGACTTCAAAGAGAGTGGGTAGGTCATCCCAGAGGTAATGCTTACACACAACTCAGTAGGATCTCATAGAACACAAAAGGTTATATCACCCCACACAGAGGGACTCCTGAGGCTGTGGGAACACCCAGGTCCTATATAAGTGGGGATAGCCCCAGAGATTGATGCCTTATCAGTGGGCTCTACTTTGGAATCTGCACTTCTGAGTGACAGAGTTGTACTCACATAAGTCCTACCAGCACACGGTCCATCAGTCCCTTTTATTTAAACCTGTATGTGAGGCTGGGGTTTGTAGGTGTACTTCCATAGACTGGAGCCTCTGGCCTGCCTATGTACCAGCCATGCCTGGAAGATCAGTGGAGCTGAAACTCCTACTCTACAGCTCAATGGACTCAGCTAAGTCACCTTTTACAAATATTTTACAAATATTTTACAAATATTGGTTTGTATTGTGAACAATTTGATTTTTACCAACAATAAAAAAAATGCTGTCTTAACAAGGATCAGCTGCTGCTGGAATTCTGCCAAGGCAAAATGTTGGGCCTGCCTATCTCTCTCAGCCTTCTCCTCCAAACTAACTTTCTCCCTGAGCTCTGCATTGGGCCATCAGACACAATGGCTCAGACCTCTCCCTTCTCCTCTGGCCTGGATGTCTTCAGCTTCAAACTGCTCTATGACTCCAGCCCCTGGTCTCTCCCACAGCCTCTCAGGGTTTCTGTGTCTCTCCACCACTGTAGGAGATCCTGGAGCCCTCTCCCACATTGCAGAGTAAACATGGCAGCACTCTTTCTCTCTGTGTTCCATGTATGTAAGTCTTCAGCACAATGATTGGGGTCCATCCTGGTGCTTGAAATCTAATCAGAGGCTCTAAGCTAAACTAAAGCAATCTAACAAAAGTTGACCTAATTGAAACGTCCCTTATCTGAATCTAACAAAACCTCCTACATACAAAATGCTTACACACACAGCAATGGGTTAGTAAGAACATACTTTTCTGGGGTCCACAGCAGACTCAAATGAGGGCATTAATCCAAGGCACAGGGATCACAAGGGATCTCCTAAGTCTGTGAGAAATGGGAACTCATGAAGCAGGGGCTGTACTTTGGGTGTGGCCATCATTGAACAAAATGAGGTGCTGACCACCATTGCACTGGTCACTAGAATGGTCCCAAGAAGAACTCAACACACTGTGCTTTCTCCACCAAATCTTAACTCCAAAATCAGGTGTGTAACTCAGAGAGTTGTGCCATTATTCCCATGCCCATAGCCAGAGCACACAGATATTGCCTGGAGGGTGGGGTGGCAGAAATCAGACTGTAAAACTGAAATTCCTAATTTATTCTTGAAAGAACTGATTATATTTACAACAGCATGGAGAAATTCAAACCTAAGGGTGTTCTCATAAGCAGTGGAAATCATAGAAGGCCTGAGATTTAATTCATCTCAATCCTTAAAAAAGATGTGAAATAAATACTTTTACAGATGAGTAAAAACAAAGTTTGCTAGTAGCAACTGACTTTAAAAGTAATGTAAAAGAATATTCTTCAGGCAGAAAGAAAATAATCTCAGAAGATTCAAGATTCACGATGGATGGAAAAACAATATCAGTTAATTAAATTCTTATATCTAAATTATTACTGAATGGATAAAGTGATAATGATATCCAGGGCCTAGGACATCAATAAAGTGTTAAAATACACCATAAAATAATATATAGCATAAGATATGTAAATGGATATGTAGCAGTTGGATATTGTTATAAATTCCATAAATAGATATTGGATTATGCTTATAAACTGGTCTGTTAATCAGGACATGATGAATTTATGTTAAGGGCATTGACTGGGCCACAGTCAGTTGGGCTTTGAGTGACGCCCCTTGGTGGCTGTGGTCTCAAACATAAAAAGACATGGCAAAGGAGAAAGCTGGATTAGTTAATGATGTTGGAGTTCTGATGAGCAAAAACAGAAGGCCATGAAAAGAGACAAGCCATTCATCTGACAGTTCACAGCTGGCCTTGTGGAGAGAGGCAAAGCTTAGAGACTCATAGCCTACACCTGACCTTGCGGAGGAAACAGAATAGCTGAACCCAGAGAGAAATGAAGCCCTCCAAGAGAGGAACCCAAGAAGCCTGAACACTGGCAAATGTCAGCAGCTGTCATGCACCAAGATGGGGTAAAAGACTTTGGGGAAGGAAGAAATTTATGCTTTATGGCCTGGTAACTGTAAGCTTCTAACCTAAATAAACACCCTTTATAAAGACCCACAGATTTCTGGCATTTTGCATCAGCACCCCTTTGGCTGATGAATACAGGATAAAAAAAATTTAAAATACATTTTTTGGCAAGTCAATAACAAAAAATATATGCAGATTTGGAAAGGCAAGCAAAAGTGCTATGATTTTCCTGGTAAACTTTAACAGATATTAAATAGTGCAACTCATCCAAATAAATAGAAGAAAAATAAATTGAACAAAAATAGTCAGTCCAAAACAAAGTATTCAGGATTTCCTGGGTTGCCATTTAGGCCTTTTTTCTGGGGCCAGCTTACACATGCATCTTTGGAATCTTTACCTTTCTCACCTTTCAGAAACCTGAAGATTGCATGGTTGACTTATGGGGTGTGGTTTTGTCTCCATCAGATATCAAGTGCTGTACCACTCCCACATTTCCTAGTTATGAAGTCACCAAACTGGATGTGATGCTCATTTGAATCAAGAAGAGCCATGAATGACAGAACAAATAAAAAGGGATATTGTTGCACTTCCCAAATTGGACGCTTAGATGACTGATATTGGATCTTTTCTCTTTCCTAATGAATGCATTCAATGTTATAAATTTCCCTCAAAGTACCGCTTTTTGTGCACTCCACAAACTATGAAGAAGCATAGGACATTAGAAAGCAGAAAGAACTACAAAACAAAAGGCTTTTGAATGAAGCTATATCCACTTCCACAAGAGTTCAGACATAAGATGAAGGTAGAGAATGTAAGAAAGTTGGGAAAACATTTTCTCTGACTGCAATCATTGTTTCCTTAAAATAACACTTCTATGAATGTAACTTCACTTTTAAGGAATTTGCATCATGCTTAACTATGCATGAGAGAATCTATATAAGGAAAAAAGAATGAAGACAATGAGTTTTCCAAGTTTGTCCACCATGGTAGTCCTCTACTTGAAGTGTAATGAGTGTGAAATTTTCTTGGGAATTCAACTTCATGAGATACCTGAGAATTAAACCTTCAGAGATGCCATATGGGATTTCATGAATTTGGGAATGTGAGAGTCCCATCAAAGAAACATGCAGGAGTAAAACTATGTGTATGTAAGGAATATTGGAAATCCTTCAGCCAGGCATTAAATCTCATTCAGCATGAAATATTCATTCAAAATTTATTTTTACAATGAACATGAGAATGCTTCCATCTGAAACAAAACCTCATGGAATATGAGAAAATTTACTCTAGAGAGAAACCATATGAGTGTCCTGAATGTAGTCTGCTCTTTACAGTCATTTTCTAACTCCTGATTTTCAAAGCCATAAAGGGGAACAAGCATAGAAATGTAATAGATGTGGGAAAGTTTTCAACCTGACAGAAAATCTCTTTATTCATCAGAAAATTCTTACTGAAGAGAAATTATATATGTGGGAAAGCTTTAATTCAAATGTCAAACCTAAGAAACAAGAGATTTCCTACTGCAAAGGAACCCTATGCATGTAAGGCATGTAAAAAAGCCTTTAGGTACAAATCCTATCTCACAGAACATCAAAAACCCATAGTGGACAGGAAAAAAATGAGTGTAAAGAATGCAGAAACGCCTTCAGCCAAAAGCAATAGTTCATTAAACATCAGAATATTCATTCTGGAGAAAAGCCCTCTATATGCAATGAATGTGGAAAAGCCTTCAACCAGAAGGAAAACCTCATTAACCATGTAAGAATACATACTGGAGAGAAACTCTATGAATGTGATGGATGTGGGAAAGCTTTCCTTCAGAAATCAAGCCTCATTACACACGAGATGTAACTATTGGGGGATTTGATGTAATTATGTATTCCAACAATATAATTGGATCATGCTTGTAAGCTGATCTGTTATTCTGGGCATGATTGCGGTGTTGACTTGGCCACATCAGTAGGGTGTTGAACCCCACCATTGAGTGGGTTGGGGAATCAAATCTATAAGTCATAGCAAAGGACAGTTGAAGCAGTTTTTTTTTTTTTTTGAGAAGTAGTTTTGATGTTGTGGAAAAGACCCCAGAAGAAGAGAAGTGAGCCATTTGCCTGATAGTCTACAGCTGACCTTGGGGAAGACCCAGAAGAATGAAGCCCAGAGAGGAATGCAGCCCCGGGAAGAGAGGAACACAAGAAGACTGAACCCTGGCAAACATCAGCAGATGTCTTGCTCCAACACGTGGCTATGAACTTTGGTGAGAAGAAACTTAATGCTTTATGAACTGGTATATGTGGACTTCTGCCCCAAATAAATACCCTTTATAAAGACTAACTCAACTTTGGTATTTCACATTAGCACCCTTTTGGCTGAATAATATAGAATTTTGTACCGAGGAGTGGGGAAGTGCTTTTGCATATGCCAAAATGTTGGAATGGTTTTATACATGGATAAGGGTTATCCTTCGAAGAAATTTTGAAAGACTTGGTGGAAAAGGCCTAGATCACTTTGAAGATACTGTAGATAGTCATATGGACACTAAAGAGACTTTCTATGATGCCTTGGAAGTAAATGATGAAACTATTATTGGAAACTGGAGGAAAGGCGATCCATGTTTTAAAGTTGCAGAGAACTTAGCAAGATTAACTCCTGGTGTTATATGGAAGACAGAATTTGAAAATGGCGAACTGGAGCATTTAGCTGTAGAACTTTCCAAGGTAAACTCGGAGAATGTGGTTTGGCTTCTTCTTGCAGCTTATAGCAAAATACTAGATCAGTGAAAAACACTAAGGACTGAACTTTTGGGCCCAAAGAAAACAGAAACTGATTCTGGAACTTCCAAGTTTCTGGAAACCAAATTCCCAGGTAAAAATGCTCCATTTGAAGACTTTACTAATCTTGGAACTTGTAAACCAGAATTGAAGATGCAGTTATCTATGAAAGACTTGTAGAAAGTCTTACTCTTTGCTGGCTTGTACCCGGGCTTCCTGCAGGCTAAACCAACAAAGTTTTTGTGATAGCTGTATGAACAAAACCACCGTCGGCTTGGACAAAAGAGAACATGGAAAGGAGGGATTGCAGGAGAATCAGTTTTAAGAAGAAAACTGTGGAAGCCGAGTCCTGGACTTAAGACATCTCCTTGGACAAAGAGAGGAGCCCCACCCATGTGTACAGAGAGGGTGAGTTTTCCCCTGCAGTTGAAGAGGGTGGATGTTCCTACCCAATGTTCTAAGAAAGTTTTGATGCCCCTTGGTGCACAGAGGTTGGGTTTTCCCCAGCAGTTGAAGAGGGTGGATGTCCCCACCTGATGTTCTGGGAGAGTTTTGTCATCCCAGGGTGCAGAAAGGCTGAAGCACATTCCTCAAATATTAGGGCAGTTAAGGTCAACACCCCATAGGTCTGAGAGGGGTGTACCTGTCCCCCATGGATTAAAGAAGTCCAGGTGGTCAACCCATTGCTCTGAGAGAGTTGAACCTGTATGCCAAAGGTTAGGGAAGGCCACGTGGTCAACTCTTTCTCTGAGATGGTTGAGCTTGTATGACAAAGGTTAAGGGGAATGTTATCTTCACTTTACTGTACTAGGGGGATAAGAATCTAACCCAAAATTGGGTAAGGTGTGGCAATCACCCCAACACTCTTGGGTGGTGAGGTCTGGAGCTTGGTCGACACCCAGATGGCTGATGAGGGTGAAACCAAGAAAGTGGCCATTGGGTAGGCCTGTGGAAAGAGTGGGTCCGCATGTGGCCCCAAGGAGAAAAAACCATCATCTTAAGAATGACTCACACTTTGAAATAGAATGGAGGATGCATTGCAGGTTTACTGAACTGTAGAGGATCCATGACTCATGTTTAACATCCAAATTGCTCCTAATGATACTGAAAATGTTTACCCTTTGTCTTTCCATTTGTGTATTAGAAGCAGTTAAATGGTTTTGTAAGTTTCAGAGTTCGATAGCAGACGGGACTTTTCCTCAAAATTAACTGTATTTCTTTAAAATACCTATATTATGATTTTGTGAATGAATTATTACTGATTTAAGTTTTTTTGAGAACTGTAATGTATTTATGGAATTCAGAGGGTGGAATGTAACCTTTGGGGAATTTGATGCAATTATGAATTCCAAAAAAATAATTGGAT
>JAKSZT010054076.1:535684-596321 GCA_026826555.1 Tolypeutes matacus
AAAACCCTGTGTATGTAAGGAATATTGGAAATCCTCAGACAGGCTTTAAATCTCATTGAGGATGAAATATTCATATATTCGTTAGTATTGTAATGAACATGGGAATGCTTCCATCTGAAACAAAGCCTCATGGAATATGAGAAAATTGAAACAAGAGAGAAACCATATGGGTGTCCTAAATGTATTCTGCTCTTTACAGTTATTTTTTTTTTACTCCTCATTTTAAAAGCTGTACAGGGGAACAAGCATAGAAATGTAATATATGTGAGAAGTTTTCAACCTGAGAGAAAACCTCTTTATTCATCAGAAAAATTCTTACTGAAGAGAACTCATATATATGTGGGAAAGCTTTAATTTAAATGTCAAATCTCTGATACAAGAGATTTTCTACTGCAAAGAAACCCTATGCATGTAAGGCACGTAAAGAAGCCTTTAGGTAAAAATCATATCTTACTGAAAATGAAAAAACTCATAGTGGGCAGAAACAAAATGAATGTAAAGAATGCAGAAAAGCCTTCAGCTAAAAGCAATAGTTCATTTAACATCAGAGCATTCATTCTGGTGAAAAACCCTATATATGCAATGAATGTGGAAAAGCCTTCAACCAGAGGGAAAACTACGTTAACCAGCTGAGAATACATACTGGAGAGAAACCCTATGTATATGATGGATGTGGGAAAGCTTTCATTCAGAAATCAAGCCTCATTAAACACCAGAGAAGACAAACTGAAGAGAAACCTTATATCTGTAAGGAATGTAGGAAAGACTTCAGTAGCAAATAAAATCTCACTGACCATGAGAAAATTCACAGTGGAGGGAAACCCTGTGTATGTAAGGAATGTGGAATAGCCTTCACCAAAGGCAGTATCTCATTAAACATTTCAACATTCATACTGGAGAGAAACCCTGTGAATATAATGAATGTGGATCTCCAAAGAATCTCCACCTGCAGTCTAGGCAACTTATGCCAATCTCTTAAGGAAGTGGCTGTGACTCTGCAATTAAGGATGTATTTCTCCTCTTGGAAAAGTGCACTTGCAGTTTGTTCTGGGATCTATTCCTCCCACATCTTCCTCCACACTCATCTGTGTTCAATTTTTTACCACTAACTCATGCAAAAGAACTCGAGATTTCTCTTAGTTTATGTATAGATGGGTTTTCCACTTATTTCAAATTATCCTGATGGTTTTTGATGGTTCTTCAATACAATACATTCTGGGTAAACATTTTAAAAATTACCATTTTAAAAATAATGCTGCCCTTTATTTTAGTATTTTCTTATAAGTCACCCCAACCATTCATATTTTTTCAGTTTCTTCACCTCATACTGATGTGGATTCAGGTTTAGCAACCACTGAACTACAGTAGTCTTTCTATTTAACTCCAATTTTCCTTATTGTTTTAAATCAGAAATGATCCTTTCATATTTAGACGATATACTTATAATCTCAAGTATTTTAAGAATTTAGAAAATTCTTTTATATTTTTATGTAGTACTCCAATATTTTTCTCATATGTGATAGGGTGTGGGGTAGATGAAACTAGAGAATGCATGTATTTACAAACAGAAATGTGTTCCCAAAGAATCTGCCAGTGCAGAAAATTATAAAGAACCAGGAATGGTGGTTGAGGCTACAGAAAGAATTTGGCTGTTTGCCATAACGGACATTAATTATTTTTACACACTTTGCACGGATAATTTGTTTATAATTTAACAGAAATTATGAAAGTAATACACAATAAAATCATAAAAAATTGCTGATTTGAAAATATTGATTTGTATCAGCAACATTATTGGGGTGGGGTCACTTCCCCTCACCCTTTACAAATACAGTCACCCATACAGGAAAAGTGTTCACTCCCCTCGGCTCCCTCACCACCTGCCTGGACTGGTGGAGGCCTCACTCATCAGGAGTGAGCACCTAGCATGAGGAACATGTACACGACCTTGTGAAGGCCACACTGCCCTCTACACTTGTTAGGTTAGAGACTTGTTAGCACCACAGGGAAGACAGACTTCCTGCTGCCTACTCCCCATTGAAGACCCACTAGAGTGACTCACATCACTAACTGAGGCTGTGAGTGCTGCTCAGGGCTTTCTTCCTGTCCTCCTTTATGACTCCACAAACTACGATGATGGTTTTTCATTGGGTCTCTGAGAGTTTGGTTCCAAAACAGGACGTTCACTCTCTGAATTGGGGGAACTGCAGTGAACACGTATTACATTCCAGTTTCTTCAGTTGTATATCATCTTCTTCCCCTCCAACCCCTCCATTCTTTTCTGGAATTGAATAGGTCTGCATCATTTTCAACACTGCTAATAATGTGCTGAAATTTTAATATTTAGTTAATCTGAGAAACATCTGGCATCTGCACCCTCTGAGGTTTTCTGCAAAAATTACACTGTCCCACAACCTCACTTCTATTCTTGTCAGTTCTAGATCCCAGGTCTTTCTGGGATTCCGTAGTAATTATTACTGTCACTGGCCTAATGTTGCTCATACTGGTGATGTTATTGCTGTAGCCAATGCTGCAATGTGAATTTGACATTTCCTTCCTGACACCAACATGTTTCATCTTCACATTGCTCTTTGTTTGGCTGCCCCAAGATTGGAGAACATGAATGTAGAACTGGAGACTTGAGTCTGTGCCTGAGACCCAGAAGAGGTACAGTAAGAGTAGTCTCCTCAGAGGGTCCAGGCTGGAGGCCAAGGGAAGGAGGGAAGGGCAAAAGAAGCAGGAGCAGGAAGACTCTTCTCTGTGCCCTGAATCCTGTGCAGCACCAGACCCCAGGCCCCATGCTTCTATCTGCCCCTACCCACCTGGTTAATCCTTGCCTGAGGCAGGTACATCATACTGGGGCATCTATGACTTTAGACTAGTCCCCAAAACATGTGACTCCCCTGCCTGACTTCCTGTCTTACAAGCCTTGATGGCCAAGAGTACTTCCCCCTCCATCTTAAGAGTACTCATTCACCCCTAGTCTGGAGCCACCCAGAGTTTACAGGTGAATTCACCTGGCAGTAGCATCACACTGCCATTTGGGAACAGGGCAACTCTGCAACCCTGCTCACCTAGCTGTGTGGGTTTGCCAAGCACTGCCAACGCAAAATACCAGAAATACATTGGCTTTTATTGGAACTTATTAGGGTTAAAGCTTACAGTTCTGAGGGGGTGAAAAATGTAAAATCAAGGCATCATCAAAAATGCTTTCTTAACAAAGATCAGCTGCTGCTGGACTCTTGCCAAGGTAAAATGTTCAGCCTGCCTGTCTCTCTCTACCTTCTCATCAAAACTCACTTTCTCCCTGAGCTCAGCAGTGGGCCATCAGAAAAAATTGCTCACACCTCTCCTTATCCTCTGGCCTGGATGTCTTCAGCTTCAAGCTGTGCCATTACTCCCATCTCTGACCTCTCCCTAAGCTTGTCAGGGTTTCTATATCTCTCCAAAGCTGTAGGAGATCCTGGAGCACTCTCCCACATGTCAGGGAAAACATGGCAGCACTCTCTCTCTCTGTGTGTTCCATGTATGTAAGACTTCAGCACAATGATTGGGGTCTATCCTGGTGCCTGAAATCTAATCAGAGATCCATAACTAAATCTAACAAAATTAACCTAATGGAAAGGACCCTTATCTGAATCTAACCAAAATTTCCTATATACTAAAGGCTTACACACAGCAATGGGTAGTAGAAACATACATTTTGGGATCCATACAAGACTCAAACGAGTGCATTAGCCCAGGGCAACGGGATCAGGAGGGTTCTCCTAAGTCTGGTAGTAATGGGATCTCATGAAGCAGTGGCTGCACTTTGGGTGTGGCCATCAATGTGCAAAATTGTGTGCTGACCACCATTGCACTGGTCCCTAGAATGGTCCCAAGAAGAACTCAATATACTGTGCTTTCTCCACCAAATCTTAGCTCCAAAATCAGGTGTGTAACTCAGAGAGGTGTGCCATTATTCCCATCCCCAAACCAGAGCGAACAGATTTTGCATGGGGGGTGGGGTTGCAGGAAACAGACTGAAAAACTGAAAGCCCCTAATTTATTCTCCAAAGAACTGATTACATTTACAACAGAATGGAGAAATTCTAACCTAAGGCTGCTCTCAAATGCAGGGGATATCATCAAGGGCCTGAGATTTAATTCATCTCAATCCTTCTGAAAGAAATGAAATAAATACATTTACAGATGATTAAAAACTAATAAAGTTTTCTAGAAGCAACTCACTTCAAAAGAAATGTAAAAGAATATTCATCAGGCAGAAAGAAAATAATCTCAGATGATTCAAGATTCAGGATGGATTGAAGAACAATATCTATTAATTAAATTCATATATATAAATGACTATTGAATGGATAAATTAATAATGATATCTGTGGCCTAGAACATCAGTAAAATGTTAAAATACATGATAAAATAATATATAGGATAAGATGGGTAAATGGATATGTACCAGTTGGATATCATTATGAATTCCAAAAATAGATATTGGATGATGCTTGTAAACTGGTCTTTTAATCTGGGCATGCTTAAGTTATGATAAAGGCATTGACTGGGCCATAGTTGGTAGGGCATTGAAGCCTGCCCCTTGCTGGATTGGGTCTCAAACATAAAACGACATGGCAATAGTGAAAGCTGGAGTCATTTCTGATGTTGGAGTTCTGATGAGCAAGGACAGAAGGCCCTGGTGAAAAAAGACAAGCCATTCACCTGAGAGTTCACAGCTGGCCTTGTGGAGAGAGGCAAAGCTTAGAGAGTCTCATAGTCTACAGCTGACCTTGCGGAGGAAACAGAGGAGCAGAACACAGAGAAAAATGCAGCCCTGGGAAAAGAGGAACCCAAGAAGCTTGAACCCTGGCAAATATTGGCAACTGTCTTGCTCCAATTTAGGTTAACACACGTTGGTGAAGGAAGAAACTTACTCTATATGGCCTGGTAACTGTGAGCTGCGGCCGGTGGTGCGCCCTGTCTGGTCGGGGTAGGAGAGGCCTAGGCTCCTACGGGGGCTCGCAGGCGTGGAGGGTGCATGGCAGAAAGAACCACCGGAGAGGAGGTAAGCACGCAGGTCTAATTTATTAAGGGATGTACAGATGCTTATATAGGGTTATGGGCGGGGAAGGAAAGCAGGGCTGGCTGTGATAGGCCGGGAGCAGTTTCCACGCCTTCTAAGGTGTGGCCTTGGCCTTGCGGCTCTCCCTAACTGTGTGGGGAGGGGGGAGGGTGAGTGTGGGCAGGCTTCTTCTGGTTATCAGCAAGCAGATGTTGGTTGCCTGGGCGAGGCTGAGGGCGGTGCGCCCGTTCCATGGCTGAGGGCAGTACGCACATTCCAGCCGCCCTACACCCAAGTGGTGGGCTGCGCATATCCCCTCTGGGCCCGGCTATGCCTGCCGGCCAGACTTCAGCCTGCCTTACCTCAGTGAGCTTCTACACCAAATAAATACCCTTTACAAAGACCAACAGATTTCTGGTATTTTGCAACAGCACCCCTTTGGCTGACTAATACAGGATATAAAATGATTTAAAATACATTATTTAACAAGTAAATAACAAATAATAAGTGAAGATTTGGAAAGGCAAACAAAAGTGTTATAATTTCCCTGGTAAAATTTAAAGAATATTAAATAGTGCATCTCATCCAAATAAATAGAAAAAAAATTGAACAAAAAATGTCAGTCCAAAACAAAGTGTTCAGGATTTGCTGTGTTGCCATTTTGGCCTTTGTTCTGGGGCCACGTTACTCATGCATTTTGGAAGCTGCACCTTTCTTATTCTTCAGAAGCCTTTTGGTTCCAGGGTTGATTTATAGTGTGTTGTTTAGTCCCCATCATAAATCAAGTGCTGTATCACTTCCCCATTTCCTACGTATGAAGTCAACAGACTGGAGGTTATGCTCATTTGAAAAAAGAAGAGCCATGAATGATAGAAAAATTAAAAAGGAGATATTGTTGCACTTCCCAAATTGGACGCCTAGAAGACTGATATTGGATCTGCCCTTTTTTTCTAATGGATGCATTCAATGCTATCAATTTCCGTGTAGCACTGCTTTTGCTGCACCTCACAAACTATGAAGAAGCATAGGACATTAAGAAGCAGAAATAACCACATAAAGAAAGGCTTGTGAGTGAAACTATATCCACCTCCACAACACTACAGACTTAAAATGAAGGCAGAGAATGTAAAAAAGTTGGGAAAATATGTTCTCTGACCGCAAGCATTGTTTCCTCAAAATAACACTTTTATGAATAGAACATCATTTAGAAGGTTTTGCATCATGCTTACCTAGGCAAGGAGGAATCTATGTAAGGAAAAAATAATGAAGAGAATGAATTTTACCAGTTTGCCCAAATGGTAGTCCTACCCTTTAAGTGTAATAAGTGTGAAGTTTTCTTGGAAATTCAACCTCATGAGATACCTGAGAATTAATCCTTCAGAGAAAACGTTTGGAATTTCATGAATTTGGGAAATCTAGAGTCACATCAAAGAAAGATGCAGGAGTAAAACCCTGTGTATGTAAAGATTACTGGAAATCCTACAGCCAGATAGTAAATCTCATTGAGCAGTAAATATTCATTTATCAGTTATTATGGTAATGAACTTAAGAATGCTTCCATCTGAAAGAAAACCTCATGGAATAAGAGAAAATTCAACTAGAAAGAAACCATATGAGTATCCTGAATGTAGTCTGCTCTTACACTCATTTTTTTTCTCCTCATCTTAAAAACCATACAGGGGAACAAGCATAGAAATGTAATACATTTGGGAAAGTTTTCAATCTCTCAGAAATCCTCTTTATTCATCAGAAAAGTCTTACTGAAGAGAAATCAAAAACATTTTTGAAAGCTTTAAATCAAATGTCAAATCTCAGACACAAGAGATTTCCTAGTGTAAAGAAACCCTATGCATATAGGGTATGTGAAAAAGCCTTTAGGTACACAGTATATCTCACAGAACATGAAAAAAACCCATAGTGGACAGAAACAAATTGAATGTAAAGAATGTAGAAAAGCCTTCAGCCAAAAGCAATAGTTCATTAAATATCAGAGCATTCATTCTGGAGAAAAACCCAATATATGCAATGAATGTGGAAAAGCCTTCAACCAGAAGAAAAACATCATTAACCATCTGAGAATACACATTGGAGTGAAAGCTTATGAATGTGATGGATGTGGGAAACCTTTCATTCAGAAATCAAGCCTCATTAAACAACAGAGAAGACAAACTGGAGAGAAACCCTCTGTATGTAAGGAATGTAGTAAAGCCTTCAGTAACAAATCAAATCTCACTGACCATGAGAAAATTCATAGTGGAGGGAATCCCTATATATGTAAGGAATGTGGAATAGCCTTCAGCCAGAGGCAGTATCTCAGTAAACATTAAAACATTCATATTGGAGAAAAACCCTGTGAATTTCATAAATGTGAATTTCCAAAGAATCTCCACATCCAGTCTGTGCAACTCATTGCCAATCTTTTAAGGAAGGGGCTGTGACTGTGAAATTCACTATGTTTTTCTCCTCTTGGAAAACTGCACTTTCAGATTGCTTGAGAACTTCTTCCACACTCAACTGTGTTCATTTTATTACCACTGATTTATGCATCAGACTCGAGATTTCTCTTAGTTTATGTAAAGATGGGCTTTCCACTTATTTAAAATTATCCTGGTTGTTTTCACTGATTCTTCAATCCATTACATTCTGGGTAAGCATTTTTAAAAATTACCATTTAAAAAATAATGCTGCCCATTATTGTAGCATTTTCTTATAAGGCACCCCAACCATTTATATTTTTTCAGTTTCTTCACCTGGTTCTGATGTGGATTCAAATTAACAGCCAGTGAACTACAGTGGCCTGATTTCTACTTCACTCCAATTTTCCTTAATATTTTAAATCAGAAATGATCCTTTCATAATTAGATGATATACTTCTAATCTCAAGCATATTATGAAGGTAGAAAATTTATTTATATTTTACATTGTACTCCAATGTTTTTCTCATATGTGGTAGGGTGTGGGATGGATGAAACTAGAGAATGCATATATTTACAAACAGAAACGTGTACCCAAAAAATCTACTAATCGAGATAATTTGAGGAAGGAGGAAAGGGGGTTGATGCTAGAGAAGGAATTTGGCTGTTTGCCATAACAGACAAATTATTTTTTTACTCTTGCACAGATAATTTTCATATAATTTAAAAGAAATTATGAAAATATTACACAATGAAATCATACAAAGTGGTTGCTTTGAAGATATTGATTTGTATCTGTAACATTACTGGGGAGGGGCACTTCCCTCACCCTTTTCAAATACAGTCCCTCATAAAGGAAATGTTCTCACTCCCCATGGCCCCCTCCCCAGCTGCCTGGAGAGGTGGAGGCCTCCCTCAGTAAAAGTAAGCATGGAGTTCCAGGAGCATGGAAGTGACCAGGTGCAGGTCACCCTGCTCTCTACACGTGTGCAGTTATAGGGCATTTAAGCACCACAGGAGAAGACGGACTTCCTGCTGTTTACTCCCCAAGGAAGGTCCGCTAGGGTGACTCACATCACTAAGTGAGGCTGTAAGTGCTGAGCAGGTCTTTCTCCCAGTCCTCCTTTGCAGATCCATGACCTATGATGTTAGTTTCCAATGGGGCTCAGATATATTGGTTCCCAAACAGGACATTCCCTCTCTGAATTGGGGAAACTGCAGTAAACACGTGTTACATTCCAGCTTTATCAAGTGTCCATCAGCTTCTTCCCATCCAACCCATCCATTCTCTTCTGTTATTGAAGAGGGCTGCATCATTTTGAACACTGTTAAAAATGTGTTGAAAATTTAATATTTAATTAGTCTGTGAATTATCTGGCTTTTGCTCCTTCTTAGGTTTCCTACAAACAAGGCACTTTCTCAGAACTTCACTTCTATTCTTGTCAGCCCTAGGCCCCAGGGCTTTCTGGGATTCTCATACTATTTATTAGGGTCACTGGATTAATGTTGCTCATTCTGATGATGTTATTGCTGTAGCCAGTGATTTAATGTGAATTTTGGCAGTTCCTTCCTGAAACCAACAGGTTACTTCTTGGCATTGCTCTTCCTTTAGTGGCCCCAAGATTGGAGAAGGTGAATGTAGAACTCGAAGCAGGAGACCTGAGTCTGTGCCTGAGACCCAGGAGGGGTACAGTAAGAGCAGGCTCCTCAGAGGGTGAACGTTGGAGGCCAAGAGTAGGGCAAAAGGAGCAGGAGCAAGAAGTCTCCTCTCTGTGCCCTGACTCCCCTGCTGCAACATACCCCAGGACCCATGCTTTTATCTGTCCCTGCCCACCTGGACGACCCATGCCTGGGGCATCTGTGAATTTAGACTAGTCCCCAAACCATGTGACTCCCCTGCCACACACCCTATCTTGCAGGCCTTGCTGGCCAAGAGCACTTCCCACTCCATCTTACCAGTACTCATTCCAGCCTAGTGTGGAGAAACCCACAGTTTACAGGTGAATTCACTGGACTGCAGCATCACACTGCCATTTTGGAACAGGACAGCTCTCCAACCCTGTGTCCCACAGCTTTTTGAGTTTGCCAGGTGCTGCAAATTCAAAACACCAGAAATAGGTTGGCTTTTATTCGAATTTATTACACTTAAAGCTTCCAGTTCTGAGGCTGTAAAAATGTCCAAATCAAGGCATCATCTAAAATGCTGTCTTAACAAGCCTCAGCTGCTGCTGGGCTCCAGCCAAGGCAAAATGTTGGGCCTGCCTGTCTCTCTCTGCCTTCTCCTACAAACACAATTTTTCCCTGTGCTCATCAGTGGACCATCACAGCTCTCCCTTCTCCTCTGTCTTGGATGTATTCAGTTTCAAGCTGCCCCATGACACCACCCTTTGACTTCTCCCTCAACCTCTCAGGGTTTCTGTGTCTCTCCACAGCTGTAGGAGATCCTGGAGCCCTCTCCTACATGGCAGGGTAAACATGGCAGCACACTTACACAGTGTGTTCCATGTATGTAGGACTTCAACACAATGTTTGGGGTCCATCCTGATGCCTGAAATCTAATCAGAGATCCGTAACAAAACTAAAGCAATCTAACAAAAGTGACCTAACAGAAAGAACCCTTATCTGAATCTAACCAAAATGCCCTATATACAAAAGGCTTACACAAACAACAATGGGGAATAAGAACATACATTTCCGGGGCCACACAAACTCAAACGAGTGCATTAACCCAGGACACAGGTATCAGGAGTGTTTTCCTAAGTCTGAAAAAATGGGAACTCATGAAGCACTGGCTGTTCTTTGGGTGTGGCCATCATTGAGCAAAATGCTGCTGATTGCCATTGAACTGGTCCCTAGAATGGTACCATGAAGGACTCAATAAACTGTGCTTTCTCCAGCAAACATTAGCTCCAAAATCAGGTTTGTAACTCAGAGAGGTGTGCCATTATTCCCATCCCCAGAACCAGAGTGCACAGATTTGCTTGGTTGGTAGGGTGGCAGGAAGCAGGCTGTAAAATTGAAAGCCCCTAATTTCTTCTCCAAAGAACTGATTACATTTACACAGATTGGAGAAATTCAACCCCAAGGGTGCTCTCAAAGGCAGTGGAGATGATAGAGGGCCTGAGATTTAATTCATCTCAATGCTTCAGGAAGAAGTGAAACAAATACTTTTACAGAGCAGTAAAAACTAGAAAAGTTTTCTAGCAGCAACTAACTTTAAAAGAAATGCAAAAAAATGTTGGTATGTATTGTGAAAATTTTGATTTTTACCCACAATAAAAAATAAAAAAAAAAAGAAATGCAAAAGAATATTCTTCAGACAGAATGAAAATGATCTAAGAAGGTTCAAGATTCAGGATGGATGGAAGAAAAATAACTGTAAATTAAATTCATATATCTAAATGACTATTCAATGGATGAAGTAATAATGATATCCGTGGCAAAGGACATCAATAAAGTGTTAAAATACACCATAAAATAATATATAGCATAAGAGGGGTAAATGGTTATGTAGGAATTTGGTAACATTATGAATTCCAAAAATAGATCTTGGATTATGCTTGTAACCTGCTCTGGAATCTGGGGATGATTAAGTTATGATAAGGGTGTTGACTGGGCCACAGTTCATAGGGCATTGAGCCCAGCCCCTTGGAAGGTGGTGTCTCAAACATAAAAAGACATGGCGATGGACAGAGCTGGAGTAGTTTTTGATATTGGAGTTCTGATGAGCAAGGACAGATGGCTCTGTGGAGGGGAGAAAAGCCATTCACCTGAGAGTTCACAGCTGGCCTTGTGGAGAGAGGCAAAGCTTAGAGAGCCTCATAGTCTATATCTGACCTCTGGAGGAAACGGAGGAGCTGAGCCCAGAGAGAAATGCAGCCCTGGGAAGAGAGGAACCCAAGAAGCCAGGACCCTGGCAAAGGTTGGCAACTATCTTGCTCCAAGACTGAGTAACAGATTTTGATGAAGTAAGATCGTTATACTTTATGGCCTGGTAATTGTAAGCTTCTACCCCAAATAAATACCCATTATAAAGACCAAGAGATTTCTGGTAATTTGCATCAGCACACCTTTGGCTGACTAATACAGGATATAAAATGCTTTAAAATACATTATTTGGCAAGTCAATGACAAATAATGACTGCAGATTAGGAAAGCAAGAAAAAGTGTTAGAATTTCCCTGGTAAACTTTAATGAATATTAAATTGTGCATTTCATCCAAATAAGTAGAAGAAAAAAAAATGAGCAAAAATAGTTAGTCCACATTAAAGTCTTCAGGATTTCCTGGGGTCCGATTTTGACTTTTGTTCTGGGGCAAGCTTACACTTACAACTTTGGAAGCTGCACCCTTTTATCCTTCAGAAGCCTGAAGGTTCCAGGGTTGATTTATGGGGTGTTGTTATGTCCCCACCATAAATCAACCTCTGTATCACTTTCCCATTTCCTAGTTATGAAGTCACCAAACTGGATGTGTGGCTCATTTGAAGCAAGAAGAACCATGAATGATATAACAAATATAAAGGAGATATTGTTGTTCCTCCCAAATTGGATGCTTAGATGCTTCATATTGGATTGTTCCTTTTTGCTAATGAATGCATTCAATGCTATAAATTTCCCTCTTAGCATTGCTTTTACTGCACCCTACAAACTGTGAAGAGGCATAGGACATTAAGAAGCAGAAAGAACCATATAGCAAAAGGCTTGTGTGTGAAGTTATATCAACTGCCACAACAGTATAGACTAAAGATGAAGGCAGAGAATGTAAGAAAGTTGGGAAAATATATTCTCTGACTGCAAGCATTGTTTCCTCAAAATAACACTTCTATGAATGTAACTTCACTTTGAAGGAATTTACATCATACTTACCTAAGGATGAGGGAGTCTATGAAAGGAAAAACAATGAAGAAAATGAGTTGTTCCAGTTTGCCCCACATGGTAGTCCTCCCGTTTAAGTGTAAAGAGTATGAAGTTTTCTTGGAAATTCAACCTCAGGAGATACCTGAGGATAAATCTTTTGGAGAAACCATATGGGATTTCATGAATTTAGGAAAGCTAGAGTCACATCAAAGAAACATGCAGTAGTAAAACCCTGTGTATGTCAGGAATATTGGAAATCCTTCAGGCAGGCATTAAAACTCATTGAGCATGAAATATTCATACATTAGTTAGTATTGCATTGAACATGGGAATGCTTCCCTCTGAGATAAAACCTCAGGAATATGAGAAAATTCAAACTAGAGAATATTCATATGAGTGTCCTGAATGTAGTCTGCTTTTTACAGTCATTTTTAAATCCTCATTTTAAAAGCCATACAGGGGAACAAGCATAGAAATGTAATACATGTGGGAAAGATTTCAACCTGACAGAAAACCTCTTTATTCATAAGAAAATTCTTACTGAAGAGATATCATATATATGTGGGAATACTTTAATTCAAAGTTCTAATCTCAGAAACAAGATATTTCATATTGCAAAGAAACCCTATGCATGTAAGGCATGTGAAAAAGCTTTTAGATACAAATCATATCTCACAGAACAGGAAAAACTTATAGTGGACAGAAAAAAATGAATGCAAAGTATGTCAAAAAACCTTCAGCCTAAAGCAATAGTTCATTGAACATCAGAGCATTCATTCTGGAGAAAAATGCTGTATATGCAATGAATGTGGAAAAGCCTTCAACCAGAAGGAAAACCTCGTTCACCATCTGAGAATACATACTGGAGAGAAACCCTATGAATGTGATGGATGTGGGAAAGCTTTCATTCAAAAATCAAGCCTCATTACCCACCAGAGAAGATTAACTGGAGAGAAACCCAATATATGTAAGGAATGTAGGAAAGCCTTCAGTAGCAAATCAAATCTCACTGACCATGAGAAAATTCATAGTGGAGGGAAACCCTATATATCTAAGGAATGTGGAATAGCCTTCAGCCAGAGGCAGTATCTCATTAAAAATTATATCATTCTTACTGGAGAGAGACCCTGCGAATGGAATGAATATGAATCTCCAAAGAATCTCCACCTCCAGTCTGTGCAACTTGTTGCCAATTTTTAAGGAAGCGGCTGTGAGTGTGCAATTCCGCATATCATTCCCCTCTTAGAAAAGTGGTCTTGCAGTTTGTTCTAAGATCTGCTCCTCCCACAACCTCTTTCACACTCATCTGTGTACAATTTGTTACCACTAATTTATGAATCAGTACTCAAGATTTCACTTAAGTTACATAAAATGGGCTTTCCACTTATTTCAGATTATCGTGGTTGTTTTCACTGGTTCTTCAATATATTACATTCTGGATAAGCATTTTAAAAATTACCATTTTAAAAATAATGCTCCCCATTATTGTAGCATTTTCTTATATGACACCCCACCATTTATATTTTTTCTGTTTCTTCACCTGATTCTGATGTGGATTCAAGTTTAATAGCCACTGAATTACAGGGGCCTGCTTTCTACTTCACCACAAATCTCCTTAGTATTTTAAATCAGAAATGATCATAATTAGACGATATACTTCCAATCTCAAGTATTTTACGAAGTTACAAAATTTATTTATATTCTTAAGCTGAACTCCAATATTTTTTTTTCATGTGTGATAGGGTGTGGGATGGAAAAAACCAGGAATGCAAGTATTTCCAAACTGAAATGTGTACCAAAAAGAACCTGTTAATGCAGATAATTCTGAGGAAGGAGGAATGGTGGTTGAGGCTAGAGAATGTATTTGGCTGTTTGTCATAACAGACATAAATTATTTCTATATTAATTGCATGGATAATTTGGGTATAATTTTAAAAAAATAATGGAAATAGCTCACAATGAAATCATACAAATTGGTTGATTTGAAGCTACTGATTTCTATCTGCAACATTACTCACGGGGCACTTCCCCTCACCCTTTGGAAATACAGTGGCCCATAAAGGAAATGTGCTCACACCCCTCAGCCCCCTGCCCAGCTGCTGGCTGGGTGGAGGCCTCCCTCAGCAAGAGTGAGCATGGAGCACCCAGATCATGGATGCAACAGTTTGAAGGCAACTCTGTTCTCTACAAGTGTCTGGGTAAAGGGCTGTTAGCACCACAGGAGAAGGCAGACTTCCTGCTGCTTACTCCCCAGTGATGTCCTGCAAGAGTGACTCACATCACTAACTTTGACTGTGAGTGCTGAGCAGGGTTTTCTCTCTGTCCCTCTTTACTGATCCAGAACCTATGATGATGGTTTTCATTGGGACTCTGAGACTTTGAATCCCAAACAGGACATTCCCCCTTCTGCTTAGGGGAACTGCAGTGAACACCTGTTTCATTCAAGCTCCTTCAATTTTTCATCAGCTTCTTCCCATCCAACACTTCCATTCTCCTCTGGAATTGAAGAGGTCTGCAATATTTTCTTTTTTTTTTTTCTTTTTTTTTTTATTATGGGTAAAAAACTAAATTCTCACAATACATACAAACATTTGCAAAATGATATATAAATATATATGCATATATGTGTATTTGCTTACAAAAATGTTTTATATATATATATATATATATATATATATATATATATATATACATACATATATTTTCAACTCTGTTAAAAATGCACTGAAAATTAAATATTTAATTATTCTGAGAAATATCTGGCATCTGCACCCTCGGAGGTTTTCTACAAATATATCAGTATCTCACAATCTCACTTCCATTCTTGGCAGCCTTAAGTCCCAGGACTTTCTGGGATTCCCATACTATTTATTAAGGTCACTGGCCAAAAGTTGCTCATTTAGGTGATGTTTTTGCTGTAGCCAATGCTGTAATGTGAATTTTGACATTTCCTTCCTGACACCAACAGGTTTCATCTTGGCATTGCTCTTTCTTTATCTGCCCCAAGTTTGAAGAAAGTTAAGGTAGAACTGAAAGCAGGAGACCTGAGTCTGTTTCTGAGACCTAGGAGGGGTACAGTAAGAGCAACCTCCTCTGAGGGCCCACAATGGAGGCCAAGGGAAGGAGGGAAGGGCAAAGGGAGCAGGAGCAGGAAGGCTCTTCTCTATACTCTGACACCTCTGCTGCACCAGACACCATTTCTCTTGATTTAATCTGCCCCTGTCCACCTGGCCAAACCTTGCATGAAGCAGGTACATCATACTGGGGCATCTGTGACTTCAGACTAGTCCCCAAATCATGTGACTCCCTTGCCTGACACCCTGTTTTGCAGGCCTTGCTGGCCAGAGCGCTTCCCCTCCTGTCTTACCAGTACTCATTCCCACCTAGTCTGGAGTCACCCAAAGTTTACAGGTGAATTTCCTGGGTAGCAGCATCATACTGTCATTTGTGAACAGGGCAGCTCTTTAACCCTGTGTCCCTAGCTGTTTGAGTTTGCCAAGTGCTGCCAATACAATATACCATAAATAGGTTGGCTTTTATTGGAATTTATTAGGGTTAAAGCTTACAGCTCTGATGCTGTGAAAATGTCAAAATCAAAGCATCATCAAAAATGCTGTCTTAACAAGGGTCAGCTGCAGCTGGGTGCCTGCCAAGGCAAAATGTTGTGCCTGCCTGTCTCTCTTTGCCTTCTCCTCCAAACTCACTCTATCCTGAGCTCAGCAGTGGACCATCAGACACAATTGCTCACACTTCTGACTTCCACTCTGGCCTTGATGTCTTCAGCTTCAAGCTGCTCCATGACTCCAGCCTCTGGCCTCTCCATCAGCCTCTCAGGGTTTCTTTGTCTCTCCATAACTATAGGAGATCATGGAGCCCTCTCCCACATGTAGGGTAAATATGTCAGCACTCTTTCTGTTTATGTTCCATGTATGTAGGACTTCAGCACAATGATTACATTCAATCCTGGTGCCTTAAATATAATCAGATGTCCTTAACTAAACTAAAGCATTCTAATATAAAGTGACCTAATCAAAAGGTCCCTTATCTGAATCTAACCAAAATGTCCTAAATACAAAAGGCTTACACACACAGCAATGGGTAGGTAAGAACACACCTTCTGGGGTCCACACAAGATTCAAACAAGGGCATTAACCCAGGGCATAGGGAACAGGAATGGTCTCCTAAGTGCGGGAGCAATAGGAACTCATGAAGCAGTGGCTGTCCTTTGGGTGTGGACATCATTGAGCAAAATGGGGTGCTAACCACCATTGCACTGGTCCCTAGAATGGTCCCAAGAGAACTCAATATACTGTTCTTTCTCCACCAAATATTAGCTCCAAAATCAGATGTGTAACTCAGAGATGTGTGCCATTATTCCCATCTCCAGAGCCAGAACACACAAATTTTCCTGGTGGAGGCAAGAAGCAGGTGGTAAAACGGAAAGCCCCTAATTTCTTCTCCAAAGAACTGATTACATTTACAGAATGGAGAAATTCAACCCTATGGGTTCTCTCAAAAGCAGTGGAGATGGTAGAGGGCCTGAAATTTAATTCATTTCAATCCTTCAGGAAGAAGTTAAATAAATACTTTTAAAGATGAGTAAAAATTAATAAAGTTTGCTAGCAGCAAAGCACTTTAAAAGAAATGTAAAAGAATATTCTTCAGGCAGAAATAAATGACCTCAGAAGGTTCAAGATTCAGGATGGATTGAAGAACAATATCTGTTAACTAAATTCATATATCTAAATGACTGTTGAATGGATAAAGTAATAATCATATCCATGGCCTAGAACATCAATAAAGTGTTAAAATACCCCATAAAATAATATATATCATAAATGGGTAAATGGATATGTAGCCATTTGATATCATTATGAATTTCAAAAATAGATATTGGAATATGCTTGTAAACTGGTCTGTTACTCTGGGCATGATTAAGTTATGATGAGCGCATTGACTTGGCCACTGTCTGTAGGGTGTTGAGCCTCACCCTTGGTGGGTGCAATATCAAACATAAAAAGACATGGCAAAGGACAGAGTTAGAGTAGTTTTTGTAGTTCAAGTTCTGAAGAGCAAGGACTGAAGGCCCCGGGGAAAAGAGACAACCATTCAAGTGACAGTTCACAGCTGGCCTTGTGGAGAGAGGCAAAGCTTAATGAGACTCATAGTCTAGAGGTGACCTTGTGGAGGAAACAAAGGAGCTGAGTCTAGAGAGAAACGTAGCCCTGGGGAGAGAGGAACCCAAGAAACCCGAATGTTGGCAAATGCCAGCAGGTGTCTTGCTCCAAGAAGGAGTAACAGATTTTGGTGAAGGAAGAAACTTATGTTTTATGTCCCAGTAAGAGTAAGATTCTACCCCAAATAAATACCCTTTATAAAGACCAACATATTTCTGGTATTATTCATCAGCACACCCTTGGTTCAGTAAAAGGGTATATAAAATGTTTTAAAGTACCTTATTTGGCCAGTGAATAACAAATAATAAGTGTACATTGGGAAAGGCAAGGAAAAGTGTTATAATTTCCCCAGTAAACGTTAAAGAATACTAAATAGTGCATCTCATCCAAGTAAATAGAAGAAAAAAATTGAACAAAAATAGTCCAAAACAAAGTATTCAGGATTTCCTGGGTTGCCATTGTGGTCTTTGTTCTGGGACCACCTTACTCATGCATTTATGGAAGCTGCATCTTTCTTATCCTTTAAAAGCCTGAAGGTTCCAGGGTTGATTTATGGGGTGTTGTTTGTCTCCATCATACATCAAGTGCTCTATCACTTCTGAATTTCCTAGTAATGAAGCCACCATATGGGATGTGATTCTCATTTGAAGTAAGAAGAGCCATGAATGATAGAACAAATAAAAATGAGATATTTTTGTGCTTCACAAATTGGATGCTTAAATGATTGATATTGGATCTTTCCTCTTTTCTAATGAATGCATTCAATGTTATAAATTTCCCTCTCAGCACTGATTTTGCTGCACCCCATAAACTATGAAGAAGGATACAACATTCAGAAGCAGAAAGACTACCTACCAAAGGATTGTGACTGAAGCTATATCCACATACACAACAGTACAGACTTAAGATGAAGGCAGAGAATGTAAGAAAGGTGGGAAAATATGTTCTCTGACCATAAGCATAGTTTCCTCTAAATAACACTTCTATGAATGTAACTTCACTTTGAAGGAATTGGCATCATGCTCACCTAAGCATGAGAGTATCTAAGTAAAGAATAAAGAATGAAGACAATGACTTTGCCAGTGTGTCTCACCTGGTAGTCCTCCCTTTTAAGTGTAATGAGTGTGAAGTTTTCTTGGAAATTCAACTTCAGGAGATACCTGAGAATTAATCCTTCTGAGAAACCATTTGGGATTTCATGAATTTGGGAATGCTAGAGTTACATCAAAGAAATATGCAGGAGTAAAATGCTGTGTATGTAAGGAATATGGAAATCCTTCAGCCTTGCATTAAATTTCATTGAGCATGAAATATTCATACATTAGTTATTATTATAATGAACATGGGAATGCTTCCGTCTGAAACAAAACCTCATGGAATGTGAGAAAATTCAAACTAAAGAGAAACCATATGAGTGTTCTGAATATAGTCTGCTCTTTACAGTCATTTTTTACTCCTCATTTTAAAAGCCATACCAGTGAAAAATTTACAAATGTCATACATGTGGGAAAGTTTTCAACCTGACAGAAAACCTCTTTATTCATCAGAAAATTCTTACTGAAGAGAAATCATATATATGTGGGAAAGATTTAATTCAAATGTCAAATCTCAGGTACAAGAGACTTCCTCCTACAAAGAAACCGTAGGCCACACTCTCTCCCACACAGTTCTGAGTGGTGTGTGCTGATTTAAAATGGCCTACATCTGTTGCCACAACAGTACTCAGGACAACCTCCAATTCCCAAAGAAGCCCTTGTATTTCAACTGCTGGTCCCCTCCCTGCCCCAAAAGTGTCAAGTGGCCACTGGCTCCATCTCATTGTTATAATTTCATTTTTGTAAGCAAATGCACATATATGCATATATATTTGTGTGTTGTTTTGAAAATGTTGGTATGTATTGTGAAGGTTTTGATTTTTGCCCACAATAAAAAAGAAAGAAAGAAAGAAAGAAAGAAAGAAAGAAAGAAAGAAAGAAAGAAAGAAAGAAAGAAAGAAAGAAAGAAAGAAAGAAAGAAAGAAAGAAAGAAAGAAAGGAAGGAAGGAAGGAAGAAAGAAAGAAACCTTAGGCATGTAAGTCAAGTGAAAAAGCCCTTAGGTACAAATCAGAACATGAAAAAACTTATAGTGGACAGAAACAAAATGAATGTAAAGAATGCAGAAGAGCCTTCAGCCAAAATCAATAGTTCATAAAACATCAAAGCATTCATTCTGGAGAAAAACCATATACATGCAATGAATGGGAAAATCTTCAATCAGAAGGAAAACCTCGTTAACCATCTGAAAATACATTCTGGAGTCAAACCCTATGAATGTGATGGACGTGGGAAAGCTTTTATTCAGAAATCAAGACCCATTACACACCAGAGAAGACAAACTGGAGAGAAACCCTATATCTGTAAGGAATGTAGGAAAGCCTTCAGTAGCAAATCAAATCTCACTGAACATGAGAAAATTCATACTGGAGGGAAACCCTATATATGTAAGGAATGTGGAATAGCCTTCAGCCAGAGGAAGTATCTCTTTAAACATTACAACATTCATACTGGAGAGAAACCCTGTGAATATAATGAATGTGAATCTCCAAAGACTCTCCACCTCCAGTCTGTGCAACTTGTTGCCAGTCTTTTAAGGAAGCTGCTGTGACTGTGCAATTCAGGATGTCATTCTCCGTTTGGAAAAGTGCACTTACCTTTTGTTCTGAGATCTGTTGCTCCAACATCTTCCTCACTCATCCGTGTTCAATTTGTTACCACTAATTTATGCATCAGAACTCGAGATTTCTCTTAGTTTATGTAAAAATGGGATTTCTACTTATTTCAAATTATACTCATTGTTTTCAGTGGTTCTTCAATCCATTACATTCTGGGTAAGCATTTTAAAAATTACCATTTTTAAAACAATTTTGCCCGTTATTATAGTATTTTCTTATAAGGTACCCCAAGCATTTATAATTTTTCAGTTTCTTCACCTGATTCTGATGTGGATTCAAGTTTAACAGCCACTGAAATAAAGTGGCCTGCTTTCTTCATAACTCCTATTTTCCTTAGTATTTTAAATCAGAAATGATCCTTTCAAAATTAGTCAATATACTTCTAATCTCAAGTATTTTAAGAAGTTAGAAAATTTATTTATATTCTTAACTTGTACTCCAAAATTTTTCTCATATGTGATAGGGTGTGAGATGGATGAACCTAGAGAATTCATGTATTTACAAAAGAAAGATGTACCCAAAACAATCTACCAATGCAGGTAATTCAGAGGTAGAAGGAATGGGGATTTAGGCTAAGAAGGAATGTTGCTGTTTGCCATAACTGACATAAATTGTTTTTCTTCACTTTGCATGGATAATTTGCTTATAATTTAAAATAAATTATGAAAATAGTACACAATTAAATCATACAAAGTGATTGATTTGAAGATATCAATTTGTATCTGCAACATTACTGAGGGGGCACTTCCCCTCACCCTTGGCAAATACAGTCACCCATAAAGGAAAAGTGCTCACTCTCCTTGGCCCCTCCTTAGCTTCCTGGATGGGTGGAGGCCTCCCACAACAAGAGTGAACATGGAGCATGAGGAAAATCGACGCGATAGTGTGAAGGCCACTCTGTTCTCTACACGTATCTGGTTAGAAGGCTGTTACCACCACAGGAGAAGACAGACATCCTCCTGCTTACTTCACAATGAAGATTGGCTAGTATGACTCACATCACTAACTGAGGCTGTGAGTGCAGAGCAGGACTTTATCTCTGTGCTCCTGTGCAGATCCAGAACCTATGATTATGGTTTTCATTGGGGCACTGAGAGTTTGGTTCCAAAAAAGAATATTCCCTCTCTGGCTTGGGGATACTAGAGTGAACACGTGATATATTCCAGCTTCTTCAGTAGTTCATCAGCTTCCTCCCATCCAACCCCTCCATTCTCTTCAGGGATTGAAGAGGTCTGCATCATTTTCAACTCTGTTAAAGATGTGTTGAAAATTTAATATTTAATTAGTCTGAGAAATATCTGGCATCTGCACACTCTGAGGTTTTCTGCAAACATTGAACAATCTCACAACCTCACTTCTATTTTTGTCAACCCTACGTCCCAGGAATTTCTGTGATTCCTGTACTATGTATTAGGGTCACTGGCCTAATGTTGCTCATTCCGGTGATGTTATTGCTGTAGCCAATGCTATAATATAAAATTTGACATTTCCATCCTGACTCAAACAGGTTTCATCTTGGAATTGCTCTTTCTTTAGCTGTCCCAAGATCAGAGAAAGTGAATGTAGAACTGGAAGCAGGATACCTGAGTCTGTGCCTGAGACCCAGGAGGGGTGCAGTAAGAGCACCCTCCTCAAATGGTCAAGACTGGAGGCCAAGGGAAGGAGGGAAGGGCAAAAGGAGCAGGAATAGGAAGTGTTCTCTCTGTGCCCTGACTCCACTGCTGCACCAGACCCCAGTTCCCATGCTTTCATCTGCCACTGTCCACCTGACAAACCCCTTCCTGAGGCAGGTACATCTTACTGGGGCATCTGTGACTTTAGTCCCCAAATCCTGTGACTCCCCTGCCTGAACCCTGTTTTGCAGGCATTGCTGGCAAAGAGCAATTACCCCTCCATCTTACAAGACCTGATTCCCACCTATTCTGGAGCCACCCGGGGTTTACAGGTGAATTCACTGGGCAGCAGCATCACAGTGCTATTTTGGAACAGGGCAGCTCCCCAAAACTGTGTCCATAGCAGTTTGTGTTTGCCAAGCATTGCCAATGCAAAATACCAGAAGTAGGATGATTTTATTGGAACTTATTAGGGTTAAAGCTTACAGTTCTGATGCTGTGAAAATGCCCAAATCAAGGCATCATAAAAAATGCTTTTTTAACAAGGGTAAGCTGCAGCTGGACTCCTGTGAAGGCAAAATGTTGGGCCTGCCTGTCTCTCTCTGCTTTCTCCTCAAACTCACTTTCTCCATGAGCTCAGCAGTGGGCCATCAGACACAATTGCTCACACTTCTGCCTTCCCCTCTGGCCTGGATGTCTTCAGCTTCAGGCTGCTCCATGACTCCAGCCTCTGGCCTCTCCCTCAGGCTGTCAGGGTTTCTGTGTCTCTCCAAAGCTGTAGGAGATCCTGGAACCCTCTCCCACATGGCAGGGTAAACATGGTAGCATTCTTTCCCTGTGTGTTCCATATATGTAGGACTTCAGCAGAATGATTGGGTTCCACCGTAGTGCCTGAAATCTAATCAGAGGCCATTAACTAAACTAAACAATGTAACCAAATGAACTAATCAAAATATCCCTTATCTGAATCTCACCAAAATGTCCTACAGAAAAAAAAAAGGCTTACACTCTCAGCAATGGGTAAGTAGGAACATAATTTTCCGGGGTCCACACAAGACTCAAATGAGGGCATTAACCCAGGGCACAGGGATCAGGAGGGTTCTCCTAAGTCCAGAAGAATTGGGAACTCATGAAACAGTGGCTGTATTTTTGGTGTGCCCATCACTTTGCAAAATCGGGTGCTGACCACCATTGAAATGGTCCCTAGAATGGTCCCAAGAAGAACTCAATAGACTGTACTTTCTCCACCAAATCTTAGCTCCAAAATCAGGTGTGCAACTCGGAGAAGTTTGGCATTATTCCCATCCCCAAAGCCAGAGCACACAGATTTTCACTGGGGTGTGGGTGGGCAGGAAGCAAGCTGTAAAACTGATATCCCCTAATTTCTCCTCCACAGAACTGATTACATTTCCAACAGTATGGATAAATTCAACTTCAAGGCTGTTCTCAAAAGCAGTGGAGATCATCCAGAGCCTGAGAATTAATTCATCTCAATCCTTCAGAAATAATTGAAATAAATACTTTTACAGATGATTAAAAACTAATAAAGTTTGCTAACAGCAACTCACTTTATAAGAAATGTAAAAGAGTATTCTTCAGGCAGAAAGAAAATAATTTCACAAAGTTCAAATTTCAGGATGGATGGAAGAACAATATCTGTTATTTAAATTCATAAATCTAAATGACTATAGAATGGATATAGTAATAATGATATCCATGGCCTAGGGCATCAATAAAGTATAAAAATACACCATAAAATAATATATAGTATATGATGGGTAAATGGATATGTAGCAGTTGGAATTCATCCTTATGAATTCCAAAAATAGATACTGGATTTATGCTTGTAAACTGCTCTGTTAATCTGTGCATCGATAACTTATGATAAGGATCTTGCCTGGGCCAGAGTCAGTCGGGTGTTGAGTCCCACCCATTGGTGAGTGAGGCCTCAAACATAGAAAGACATAGCAAAGGACAGAGTGGGAATAGTTTTTGATGTTGGCATTCTGATGAGCAAGGACAAAATTCCGTGAAGAAAAGCGAAAAGCTATTCACCTGACAGTTCACAGCTGGCCTTGTGGAGAGAGGCAAAATTTAAAGAGCCTCATAGTCTACAGCTGACTTTGTGGAGGAAACAGAGGAGCTGAGCCCAGAGAGAAATGCAGCCCTGGGAAGAGTGGAACCCAAGAACCCTGAACCCTGCCAAATGTCGGCAGCTGTCTTGCTCCAAGATGGGATAACAGACCTTGGTGAAGGAAGAAACTTATCCTTTATGACCTGGTAACTGTAAGCTTCTAACCCAAATAAATACCATTTATAAAGTGCAATAGATTTCAGGTATTTTGCATCAGCACCCCTTTGGCTGAATAATACAGGATAAATAATGTTTTACAGTACTTTATTTGGCAAGTCAATAACAAATAATAAGTGCAGATTTGGAAAGGCATACAAAAGTGTTATAATTTCCCTGGTAAACTTTAAAGAATATTAAATAGTGCATCTCATCCAAATAAATAGAAGAAAAAAATTTAATAAAAATAGTCAGTCAAAACCAAAGTGTTTAGGATTTCCTGGGTTGCCATTTGGCCTTTGTTCTGGGGACATCTTACTCATGAAAATTTGGAAGCTGCACCTTTCTTATCATTCAGAAGCCTGAAGGTTCCAGGGTTGAGTTATTGGGTTTTGGTTTGTCCCCATCATAAATCAAGTGCTGTATCACTTGCCCATTTCCTAGTTATGAAGTCACCAAACTGGATGTGATGCTCATTTGAAGCAAGAAGAACCATGCATGATAGAACAAATAAAAAGGGGATGTTGTTGTGCTTCCCAAATTGGACGCTTAGAAGATTGATATTGGATCTTTCCTCTTTTCTAATGAATGCATTCAATGCTATAAAATTCCCTCTAGTGTGGGAGATGTTTGTGTGGGATGTGGTGGGAGGTGTGGTAGGTGGGCAACATGGCAATCCCAGTGAGTTCCGAGTAATATTTTGGGTAATCTAAGCAACTCTTGAAATATATGTATATATATATATATATAACATTTTTGGAAGCAAATACACATATATGCATATATATTTATATATCAATTTGCAAATGTTTGTATGTGTTGTGAGAATTTTGATTTTTACCCATAATAAAAAAAAAAAAAATTCCCTCTAGGCACTGCTTTTGCTGCATCCCACAAACTAGGAAGAATCATAGGACATAAAGAAGCAGAAAGAACTACATAAAAAGAGGCTCGTGAGTGAGCTATATCCTCTTCCACAAGAGTACGGACTTAAGATGAAAGCAGAGAATGTAAGGAAGTTGTGAAAACATTTTCTCTCAACACAAGCATTGTTTCCTCAAAATAACACTTCTATGAATGTCCACTTTAAAGAAACTTGCATCATGCTTATCTAAGCATGAGGGAATCTATGTAAGGAAAAAAGTGAAGACAATGAGTTTGCACTGCATGGAGGTCCTCCCCTTTAAGTGTAATGAGTGTGAAGTTTTCTTGGAAATTCAAACTCATGAGACACCTGAGAATTAACCCTTCAGAGAAACCATTTGGGATTTCATGAATTTGTAAAAGAAAGAGTCACATCAAATAAACATGCAGCAGTAAAACTCTGTGTATGAAATGAATATTGGAAATTCTTCAGCCAGGCATTAAATCTCATTGAGCATGAGATATTCATACATTAGATAGTATTGTAATGAACATGGCAATGCTTCCATCAGAACTAAAACCTCATGGAATATGAGAAAATCCTAACTAGAGAGAAACCATATGAGTGTCCTGAATGTAGTCTGCTATTTACAGTCATTTTTTTCACTTCATTTTAAAAGCCATACAGGGGAACAAGCACAGAAATGTAATACATGTGGGAAAGTTTTCAACCTGACAGAAAACGTCTTTATTCATCAGAAATATCTTGCTGAAGGGAAACCATATATATGTGGGAAAGCCTTTATTCAAATATCAAATCTCAGATACAAGAGATTTTCTACTGCAAAGAAACCGTATGCATGTAATTCATGTGAAGATTTTTAGGTACAAATCATATCTCACAGAACATGAAAATACTCATAGTGGACAGAAACAAAATTAAAGTAAAGAATGCAAAAAAGCCTTCAGGCAAAAGGAACAGTTCATTAAACATCAGAGCTTTCATTCTGGAGAAAAATCCTATATATGCAATGAATGTGGAAAAGATTTCAACCAAAAGAAAACATCATTAACCTTCTGAGAATACATACTGGAGAGAAATCCTATGAATGTGATGGATGTGGGTAAGCTTTCATTCAGAAATCAAGCCACATTACACATCAGAGAAGACAAACTGGATAGAAACCCTACTTATGTAAGGAATGTAGGAAAGCCTTCAGTAGCAAATCAAAATCTCACTGACCATGAGAAAATTCATAGTGGAGGGAAACACTATATATGTAAGGAATGTGGGATAGCCTTCAGCCGGAGGCAGTATCTCATTAAACATTACAACATTCATACTGGAGAGAAACCCTGTGATTGTAATGAATTGGAATCTCCAAAGAAACTCCACCTCCAGTCTGGGCAACTTGTTGCCAATCTTTTAAGGAAGCGGCTGTGACTGTGCAATACATGATGTCTTTCTCCTCTTCGAAAAGTGCACTTTGCAGTTTGTTCTTTGATCTGCTCCACCCGCATCTTCTTCCACACTCATCTGTGTTAAATTTTTTACCACTTATTTATGCATCAGAACCCGGGATTTCTCTTAGTTTATGTAAAGATGAGCTTTCCACTTATTTCAAATTATCCTGGATGTTTTCACTGGTTTTTCAATCCATTATATTCTGGGTAAGCATTATAAAAATTACAATTTACAAAATAATGCTGCCCATTTTTGTAGCCTTTCCTTATAAGGCACCACAACACTTTATATTTTTTCAGTTTCTTCATCTGATTTTTTAAATTTTTTTTCTTTTTTTTTAAATTTTATTGTGGGTGAAACATAAAAATTTTCACAATACATACCAACATTTGCAAAATGATATATAAATATATATATACATATATATGCATTTGCTTACAAAAATGTTATTTATGTATATATATAAATATATTTTAAGAGGTGCTTAGATACCCAAAATATTACATGGAACCCACTGGGATTCCTATTTGGCCCACCTCCCACACCTCCCACCACATCCCACACAAACATCTTCCACAAGTGTGGCCCACCACCCTCAATGGACTTACACTGTGTGGAAGAGAGTGTGGTCTACAGAGTGAACTGTGGTCTTCATCTGATTTTGATGTTCATTCAAGTTTAACAGCCACTGAACTAAGTGGCCTGCTTTCTACTTCACTCCAATTTTTATTATTATTTTAAATCAGAAATGGTCCTTTCATAATTAGGTGATATGCTTCTATTTTCAAGTATTTTAAGAATTTAGAAAATTGATTTATATTCTTAAGTTGTACTCCAATATTTTTCTCAAATATGATAGGGTGTGGGATGGATGAAATGAGAGAATGCATGTATTTACAAACAGAAATATGTACCTAAAACAATGTGCCAATGTAGATAATTCTGAGGAAGGAGGAATGGGTATTGAGTCTAGAGAAGGAAGTTTACTGTTTGCCATAACAGACATAAATTATTTTTATACTCTTTGCACAAATAATTTGTTTATAATTTAATAGAAATTATGAAAATAGCACACAATGAAACCATACAAGGTGGTTGATATGAAGATATTGTTTTGTATCTGCAGCATTACTGGGCGGGGGGCACTATCCCTCACACTTTTTGCAAACACAGTCTCACATAAAGGAAAAATGCTCACTCCCCTTGGCCCCCTCCCCAGCTGCCAGGACTGTGGACGCCTGCCTCAGCAAGAGTGAGCACAGAGATGAGGAGCATGGACGTGACCGTCTTAAGTCCACACTGCTCTCTACACGTGTCTGGTTAGAGGGCTGTTAGCACCACAGTAGAAGACAGACTTCTTACTGCTTACTCCCCAGTGAAGAACAGCTTGAATGAGTCACCTCCCTAACTGAGGGTGTGAGTGCTGAGCAGGGCTGTCTCCCTGTCCTCATTTTTGGGTTCAGAACCTATGATGATGGTTTTCATTGGGGCTCTGAGTGTTTGGTTCCCAAACAGGACATTCCCTCTCTGCCTTGGGGGAACTGCAGTGAACACGTGTTACATTCCAACTTCTTCAGTTGTTCATCAGCTTCTTCCCATCGAAACACTTCATTCTCTTCTGAGATTGAAGAGGTCTGCATCATTTTCAACAGCTAAAATGTGTTGAAATTTAATATTTATTTAGTCTGAGAAATATCTGGCATCAGCACCCTCTGAGTTTTTCTGCAAACATTACACCATCTCACAACCTCACTTTTTATTGCCAGCCATATGTCCCAGGATTTTCTGGGATTCCTGTACTATTTTTGAGGGTCACTGGCCTAATGTTGCTCATTCTGGTGATGTTATTGGTGTAGTCAATGCTGTAATGTGAATTTTGATATTTCCTTCCTGACACCAACAGATTTCATCTTGGTATTGCTCTTTCTTTAGCTGCCCCAAGATTGGAGAAGGTGAATTTAGAACTGGAAACAGGACACCTGAATCTGTGCCTGAGACCCAGCAATGGTACAGTAAGTACAGCCTCCTCAGGGGGTCAACACTGGAGGCCAAGGGAAGGAGGAAGGCAAAAAGGAGCAGGAGCAGAAAGTCTCCTCTCTATGCCCTGACTCCTCTGCTGCACCAGACCACAGTTCCCATGCATTTATCTGCCCCTACCCACCTCCCAAACCCTGCCTGAGCCAGGTACATCATAGTGGGGTATCTGTGACTTTACACAAGTCACCAACAATGTGACTCCCCTTCCTGACACCCTGTCTTGCAGGACTTGCAGCTCAAGAGCACTTCCCCCTCCATCTTACCAATACTCAATCATGCTTAGTCTGGAGACACCCACAGTTTACAGGTGAATTCAGTGGACAGCAGGATAACACTGCCTTTTGAAAACAGGGCAGCTCTCCAACACTGTTTGAGTTTGACAAATGCTGCGAATGCAAAATACCAGAAATAGGTTGGCCTTTATTGGAATTTATTAGGGTTAAACCTTACTGTTCTGAGGCCATGAAAATGTCCAAATCAAGACATCATCAAAAATGCTGTCTTAACAAGGGTCAGCTGCTGCTGGACTCCTCCCAAGGTAAAATGTTTGGCATGCCTGTTTCTCTCTGCCTTCTTCTTCAAACTCCTTTTGTCCATGAGCTCAGTACTGGGCCATCAGACACAACTTCCCACACCTCTCCCTTATCCTCTGCCCTGTATGTCTTTAGATTCAAGCTGATACATGTCTCCATGGAGCCTCCAGTCTCCCTCAGCTTCTCAGGGTTTCTCTGTCTCTCCACAGCTGTAGTAGATCCTGCAGCCCTCTCCAGCATGGCAGGATAAACATGGCAGCACTCTTTCTCTGTGTGTTACTTGTATGTAGGATGTCTGCACAATGATGTGGGGTCCAAACTGGTGCCTGAAATCTAATCAGAGGCCCTTAACTAAACTAAAGCATTCTAACAAAAAGTGACCTAATTGAAAGGTCACTTATGTGAATCTAACCAAAATGTCCTACTAACAAAAGGCTTACACACAGAGCAATGGGTAGGTAAGAACATACTTTTTGGGGGGTCCACACAGGACCCAAATGAGGGCATTAAACCAGGGTAGAGGGATCAGGAGGGATCTCCTAAATCTGGGAGAAATGGGAACTCATAAAACAGTGGCTGTACTTTGGCTGAGGCCATCATTGAACAAAATGGGGTCCTAATCAACATTGCACTGCTCCCGAGAATGGTCCAAAGAAGAACTCAATATATTTTCCTTTCTCCCCCAAATCTTAACTCCAAAATCAGTTGTGTATCTCAGAGAGGATTTCCATTATTCCCATTCCCAGAGCCAGAGCACACAGATTTTGCCTGGGGAATAGGGGTACAGGAATCAGGCTGTAAAACTGAAAGCCCCAATTTTCTTCTCCAAAGAACTGATTAAATTTACAACAGAATGGAGAAATTCAACCCTTAGGGAGCTCTCAAATGCAGTGGAGATCATAGAGGCCTGAGATTTAATTCATTTCAATCCTTCACGAAGAATTGAAATAAATACTTTTACAGATGAGTGAAAACTAATAAAGTTTGCTGCCAGCAACTCACAATAAAAGAAATGTAAAAGAATATTCTTCAGGCAGAAAGAAAATAATCTCAGAAGGTACAAGATTCAGGATGAACTGAAGAACAATATCTGTTAATTAAATTAATATATATGAATGACCATTGAATGGATAAAGTAATAATCATGTCCATGGCCTAGCACATCAATAAAATGTTCAAATGCACCATAAAATAATATATATCATAAGATGGTGTAATAGATATGTGGCAGTTTGATATCATTATGGATTCCAAAAATAGATATTGAATTATGCTTGTAAACTGGTCTGTTAATCTGGGCATGATAAAGTTTTGATAAGGGCATTGACAAGGCCAGAGTTGATAGGACGTTCAGCCCCATCACTTTGTGGGTGGGCTTTCAGATATAAAAAGACATGGTACAGGACAGAGTTTGAGTAGTTTTTGAAGTTGGAGTTCTGATGAACAACAATAGAAGGCCCCAGGGTAAAGACACAAGCAATTCACCTGACAGTTCACAGCTGGCCTTGTGGAAAGAGGCAAAGCTTAGACCATCATAGTCTACAGCTGACCTTGTGCAGTAAACAGAAGAGCTGAGCTGAGAGAGAAACTCAGCCATGAGAAGAGAGGAACTGAAGAAGCCTGAAACCTGGCAAATGTTGGTTCCAAGATGGAGTAAGAGAATTTGGTGAAGGAAGAAACTTATGCTTTATGGCCTGTTAACTGTAAGCTTCTAACCCAAATAAATACCCTTTATAAAGACCAACAGATTTGCGTTATTTTTCATCAGTACCCTTTTGGCTGACTAAAACAGGATATAAAATGTTTAAAAATACCCATAATAAAAAATAAAAAAATTAAATAAAATAAAAAAAATACATTGTTTGGAAGTCAATAACAAATAATTAGTGCAGATTTGGCAAGGCAAGCAAAAGTGTTATAATTTCCTCTGTAAACTTTAAAGAATATAAAATAGTGCATCTCATTCAAATAAATAGAAGGAAAAAATTGATCAAAAATAGTTCAAGCAAAGTGTTCAGGATTTCCTGGGTTGCCATTTAGGCCTTTGTTTGGGGCCACCTTACTCATGCATCTTTGGATCTGCACCTTCATACTTCATAAAACTGAAGGAACTACGATTGATTTATGGGGTGTTGTTTTGTCCCCATCATAAATCAAGTGCTGTATCACTGCCCCATTTCCAAGTTATAAAGTCACCAAACTGGATGTGATGCTCATTTGAAGCAAGAAGAGCCATGAATGATAGAATTCTTAAAAATGTAGATATTGTTGGACTTCCAAAATTGGATGCTTAGATGAATGATATTGGATCTTTCTTCTTTTCTAATGAATGCATTCAATGCTATAAATTTCTATCTAAGCACGGCTTTTGCTATACCAAACAAACTATGAAGAAGCTTAGGACATTAGAGAAGAAAGAACAAAATAATAAAAGGCTTGTGAGTGAAGCTATATCCACTTCCACAACTGAACAGACTTAAGATGAAGGCAGAGAATGTAAGAAATTTGGGGAAATATGTTCTCTGACCACAAGCATTGTTTCCTCAAAATAACACTTCTATGAATGGAACTTCACTTTGAAAGAATTTGCATCATGCTTACCTAAGCATGATGGAATCTATGTAAGGAAAAACAAATGAAGAAAATGAGTTTTGCCATTTTTCCCCACTTGGTAGTCTTCCCATTTAGGTGTAATGAGAGTGAAGTTTTCTTGGAAATTCAACCTCATGAGATACCGGAGAATTAATCTTTCAGAGAAACCATTTTGGATTTCATGAATTTGGGAAAGCTAGAGTCCCATCAAAGAAACATGCAGGAGTAAAATCCTGTGTATGTAAGTAATATTGGAAATCCTTTCAGCCAGGCATTAAATGTCATTGAGGATGAAATATTCATACATTAGTTAGTATTGTAATGAACATGGGAATGCTTCTACATGAAAAAAAAAACTTCATAGAATAAGAGAAAATTCAAATTAGAGAGAAACCATATGTGTGTCTTGAATGTAGTCTGCTCTTTACATTCATTTTTTACTCCTCACTATAAAATCCATACAGGGGAAAAAAATCATAGAAATGTCATACATCTGGGAAAGTTTTCAACCTGAGAGAAACCCTCTTTATTCATCAGAAAATTCTTACTAAAAGAAATCATATATATGTGGGAAAACTTTTTTTTTAAATTAATTTATTTTTTATTGTGGGTAAAAATCAAAATTTTCACAATACATACCACTATATGTAAAATGATATATAAATTTATATGCATATATGTGCATTTGCTTACAAAAATGTTATTTATATATATATATAAATATATTTTAAGAGGTGCTTAGATTACTGAAAATATTACACAGAACCCCCTGAGATTCCCAGGTTGCCCACCTCCCACACCTCCCACCACATCTTGGGAAAGCTTTAATTCAAATGTCAAATCTCAGATACAAGAGATTTCCTACTGCAAAGAAACCCTATGCATGTAAGCAATGTGAAAAAGCCTTTAGGTACAAGTCATATCTCACAGAACATGAAAAATCTCATAGTGGACAGAAACAAAATGAGTGTAAAGAATGCAGAAAAGCCTTCAGTCAATAGAAATATTTCCTTAAACATCAGAGGATTCATTCTGTAGAAACACCATATAAATGCAATAAATGTGGAAAAGCCTTTAAACACGAGGAAAACGTCATTAACCATCTGAGAATACATACTGGAGAGAAAGCCTAGGAATGTGATGGATGTGGGAAAGCTTTCATTCAGAAATCAAGCCTTATTACACACCAGAGAAGACAAACTGGAGGGAAACCCTGTATATGTAAGGAATGTAGGAAAGCCTTCAGTAGCAAATCAAATCTCACTGACCCTGAGAAAATTCATAGTGGAGGGAAGCGCTATATGTAAGGAATGTGGAATAGCCTTCAGCCAGTTGCATTATCTCATTAGACATTACAACATTCATACGGGAGAGAAATCCTGTGAATGTAATGAATGTGAATGTCCAAAGAACCTGCAACTCCACTCTGTGCAACTTCTTGCCAATCTTTTAAGGAAGCTGCTGTGACTGTGCAATTCAAGATGTTTTTCTCCTCTAGGAAAAGTGCACTTGCAATTTGTCTGAGATCTGCTCCTCACACACCTTCTTCCAAACCCGTGTGTTCAATTTGTTACAACTGATTCATGCATCAGAACTCGAGATTTCTCTTAGTTTATCTAAAGATGGGCTTTCCAATTATTTCAAATTATCCTGGTTGTTTTCACTGGTTCTTCAATCCATTACATTCTGGGTAAGCATTTAAAAAATAATGTTATCCATTGTTGTAACATTTTCTTTCTTTTCTTTTCTTTCTTTTCTTTTCTTTCTTTTCTTTATTGTTGGTAAAAATCAAAATTTTCACAATACATACTAATATTTGTAAAATTATATATAAATATATATGCATATATGTGGATTAGCTTACATAAATATATTTCTAAACATATATATATATTTAAATGTGCTTAGATTACCTAAATATTACACAGAATTTACAGTGTTTCCCATGTTCCCAACCTCCCATACCTCACACAACATCCCACATAAACATCCTTCATCAGTGTGGCACATCACTGACAATGGATATACACATCCTGGGGCTTTGCCACCAAGCACAGACCACAGTTCACATCGTAGACCACATTCTCTCCCACACAGTTCTGCATGGTATATGCTGATGTAATGTGGCCTACATCCGTCACTATGATTCCACTCAGGACAAGCCCCAAGTCCTGAAAAAAACCCTGTATTTCAACTGCCCTTCACCTCCCTGCCCCAGAACTATCCAGGGGCCACCGGATCCAACTAACTGTTATAATTTTTTCCATTGCTTGTTTCACAATGTGTCTACAACAGAATACCATTAAGTATACTCAGGTCCTTAGCACTTCCCCCAATACAGAGGGGAATGGGATGGTGATGTCCACTCCAACTCCAAGTGAAAGAAGTCTTATATCTCATTGATACAGTGGATGGGATTTTCCTGCCTGCAACTGCAGGTCCTCTCTAATCCCTGGGGTGGCCGTTGCCGATCATTGTCCTCTCGCCAGGTGACTTGGATGAGTCCATTGAGCTGTAGGGTAGGAGTTGTACTTCCACTGAGATTCCATGCACACCTGGCACATAGGTAGGCAACAGGCTCCAGTCTCTGGAAGTACAACTAAAAACTCCAGCATCACATATAGTTTTGAATAGAAGGGACTGATGGACCATGTGAAAGGAGCACTTATTTGAATCCAACTCTGTCACTTCAGGAGCACAGATTCTGAAGTAGAGCCCACTAATTAGGCATCAATCACTGAGGCTATCCCCACTTATGTAGGACATGGGTGTCTTCAGAGCCCTCAGAAGACCCTCTGTGTGGGGTGATATCCACTTTGGTTCTATGAGATCCTACTGAGGTTTGCGCAAGTGTTACCTCTGGGATGACCTCCTCACTCTCTTTGAAGTCTCTTAGCCACATGAACTCATTTCTCTTTAACTTTTCCCCCTTTATTCAAGGTCTTTTTCGAATCATGTTGTCAGTTGGCAATTGGTATTAATCCCTCATTGCCAGGGATGTTCATCCCCAGGAGTCATGTCCCAAGTTGAGGGGAAGGTAATGCATTCATATACTAAGTTTGGCTTAGAGAGGCCACAATTGAGCAACAAAGAGGCTCTCATGTGGCAACTATTAGGCACCCCAAAGCAGTAGGCTAAGTTTCAATTACAAGAACAAAGACTCATAAGGCTAGTCATCAATAACAAGAATCCATCAGTGGGCCATCCTCTTTTGCCAGACACTTCTTCTGCACTCAGGGGACTGTTGCTGCTCATTGGAGAATGTGGCAGAGCTCTCCAGGCTGGGAATTCAGATTCCCTCATTTATTGAGTGATTGCCTACCCACCATGACCATGCCCCATACCTTGATCATTTAAAAAATTTCATATCACTCTAATGTATATTCAGATGAACTTACTCCCATGAATCCCCCATCCCAGACACCCCCACAAATGATCCTCTGCAGCCCCCATTGTAACCCTTCTGTGATCTAAACCTTCCTTGAATATGGAGCCCATATAATATTCAAATACAATTAATAGAATAAAAAAATAATAATGATAAGCTTTAATGCAAGGGATAAATACAAGGAAAATCAGAAGAAAAAAGTAAACTAAAAATAAAATATAATTAGCAGATAGGAACTTTAAAAAAATGGGAAAAAATCCTTTTTTTAAAAAATTATTCTTTTTTCCTTTTACCAATGTATTATCGGATGTCTAGTGTACCATGACTCCTTCCCAGTCTCATTCCCCAATGTCTTCCAAATCTTCATTTAATTTTCAAAGAAGTTTTAGGTCACAGCAAAGTCACACACAGAATACTAGAGACTCCCACATACCCAACCTCCCTCCCGTTTCCCCACCCCATATTAAAACCTTTTTTTAAAATAGATGTTAGCATTGTTATAACTCTTATACAGATAGTAAAATATAGCAACTAAACATTGTCAGTGGTTTACAGTATAGTTTACAATTTAGATGATACAGTTTAATAATTTTTTATGATATTTACCATATCCCGTGTCCATTAATGTAAAGTAATGAAAAACTTTTCCCATGACCACTAAATACACCATTTGATCTTAACTATTCCTTCCTCCAAATCCCCCTGGTGCTTACGACACTCTTCTGTCTTTACTCAAGGAATGACAAGATTCATAGTTACATACACTGGATATTCCAACCTGCCCTTCCTAATCTAATCACCTGTCATCCTTTTGCCACCAAACCCAGGAATGTCTGTACCCATCTGTCCTAACCTTCAATATGCAACTATACTCTATGATTTTGCCATAGATTATGTCCATATGGGTGATGGCTCACAGCCTACTCTTCTCTTTCTCTCACTTGTTAACCTATCTTTCAGACAATGGTTCTCAGAGACTGCTCACTTTCCTCCGTTCAAATCAGTGAGGTCATATAGTGTCCACCCTTCAATGCCTGGCTTGCTTCACTCAACATAAGGTCTTCAAGATTCATCCACATTATTCCATGTGTTAACACTTTATCCCTTCTAACAGCTGAGTAATATTTCATTGTATGTATGTAAGACATTTTGCTTATCCATTCATCTGTTGATGGGCACCGGGGCTGTTTCCAACTTTTGGAAATGATGAACAATGCCAGTATAAACATTAGTGTGCAGATGTTCGTGCCTTTGCTTTCAGTTCTTCTGGGTAATTACCCAGCAGTGGAATTGCTGGATAATATGGAAGATCTATTTTTAATTTGCTGACGAACCACCAAATTGTCCTCCACAGTGGCTGGACCATTCCACAATCCCACCAGCAATAGGTTGAGGGTTCCTATTCCCCCACATCCTCTCCAATACTTACAGTCTGCTGTTTTTTCAATAGCTGCCATTCTCATGGGTATAAATTGTATCTCATTGTAGTTTTGATTTGCATTTCCCTGATAGCAACTGATGTGGAGCATTTTTCATGTGCTTTTAGCCCTTGGTATTTCATTCTTGGAGAAGTGTCTTTTCAGGTCACTTGCCCATTTTTTAAATGGGTTGTTTGTCTTTATATTTTCAAGGTGTAGGATTTCTTTATATATACAGGATATTAGGCTCTTATCAGATATATGGTTGCCAAATATTTTCTCTCATTGAGAAGGCTTCCTTTTTATGTTCTTTGAGGTGAAGAAGTTTTTAATTTTGAGGAGATCCCATTTATCTATTTTTTCTCTTGCTGCTCATGCTTTGGCTATGAAGTTCATGGAAACATTTCCTATTACAATGTCCTGTAGATGCCCTCCTATATTATCTTCCAAGGTCTTTATGGTTTTGGCTCTTATATTTAGATCTTTGATCCATCTTGAGTTGATTTTGTTATAAGGTGTGAGATGGTATTCTTCTCTCATTCTTTTGGATATGGATATCCAGTTCTCCAAGCACCACTTGTTAAAGAGGTCATTCTCTCCCAACTGAGTGGCCTTGGTAACCTTGTGGAATATCAGAGGACTGTATATGCAAGGATGTATATCACAACTCTCAATTCAATTCCATTGGTCAGTAGGTCTATCCTTGTGCCAATACCATGCAATTTTGATCACTGTAGCTTTGTAATATGATTTAAAGTTTGGTAATGTGATACCTCCAAATTCGTTTTTTTTTTTTTTCAATATGTCTTTGGCACTTCGGGGCCTCTTATCTTTCAAAATATATTTTGTGCTTAGTTTTCCAGTTCCTTAGAAAATATAGTGTTGATTTTTATTGGGATTGCATTAAATCTGTAGAGTAGTTTGGGTAGGATAGACATCTTGATGATATTTAGTCTTCCTATCCATGAACAGGGAATATTTTTCCATTTATTTAAGTCTTCTCTGATTTCCTTTAACAGTGTTGTGTAGTTTTCTGTATATATGTCCTTTATATCTTTAGTTAAATTTATTACTAGGTAATTGATTCTTTTAGTTAGTATTGTAAATGGCATTTTTTTCTTGATTTCCTCTTCCAATTGCTCGTTATTGGTGTACAGAAATGGTACTGATTTTTAAGCATTGCTCTTATAGCTTGCAACATTTCTTATCTCCTTTATAACTTCCAGAAGCTTTTTTTAAGCTTTCTCTGGGCTTTCAATGGATAGGATCATGTCATCTACAAATAATGAAATTTTTAATTCTTCTTTTCCAATCTGGGTGGTTTTATGTCCTTTTCTTGACTCAGAGCTCGAGTAAATACTTCTAAGACAATGTTAAATAAGAGTGGTGATAGTGGGCATCCTTGTCTTTTTCCCAATCTCAGAGGGAAAGCTTTTAGGATTTCACCATTGAAGATGAGTTAGCTTTGGGTCTTTCATATATACCCTTTATCATATTCAGAAAATTTCCTTTTATTCATATCTGTTGCAGTGTTTTCATCAGGAAAGAGTGCTGTATTTTTTGAATGCTTTTTCTGCATCTATAAAGAGGATCATGTCGTTTTTTTCTTTCAGTTTTTTTATGTGGTGTATTACCTTGATTAATTTTCTTATATTGAACCATCCTGGCATACCTGGGATGAAACCCACTTGGTCGTGGTGTATAATCATTTTGATATGTTGTTGAAGGCAATTTGGATGTATTTTGTTGAGGATTTTAGCATCGAGATTCATTAGAGAAATTGATCTCTAATTTTCCTTTCTAGTGGTATCTGTTTGGTTTTGGTATTAGGGTAACATTGGCATCATAGAATGAGTTAGGCAATGTTCCTTTTATTTCTATTCTTTGGAAGAGCTTAAGTAGAATTGCCATTAGCTCTTTCTGGAATGTTTGGTAGAATTCAGCTCTGAAGCCATCTGGTACTGGGCCCTTCTTAGTTGGGAGTTTTTTGATGACTGAGTCTCTCTCTTTACTGTAGTTGGACTGTTGAGTTCATCAATTTCTTCTTTCATCAATGTAGGATGTTTGTGAGTTTCTACAAACTTGTCCATTTCCTCTAAATTTTCATTCTTATTGGCATATAGTTTTTCAAAGTATCCTCTTATGATGCATGATGCATCTTATGATGCAATGGTGTCGGTAGTGATATCCTCTTGCTCATTCCTTATCTTGTGTATTTGCATCTGTTCTCTCTTTTTCTTTGTTAGTCTAGGTAAAGGTTTGTCAATTTTATTGATATTCATGAAGAACCAGCTTTGGTTTTGTTTATATTTTCTAGTGCTTTCTCATTCTCTATTTCTCTTAGTTCGACTCCATTCCTTGTCATTTCCTTCTTTCTACTTCCTTTATGTTTAGTTTGTTGTTGTTTTTCCAATTCCTACAAGTGTGCAGTTAGTTCTTCAATTTTAGCTATTACTTCTTTTTTAATATATGTATTTATGGCTATGAACTTCCCTCTCAGGACAGTTTTGGCTACACCCCATAGGTTTTGATATGATGTGTTGTCATTTTCATTAGTTTCAAGGTAGTTACTGATTTCTTTTGAGATTTCCTCCTTGACCCACTGTTTGTCTAAGAGTGTGTTGTTTAACTTCCATATCCTTGTGCCTAACCTGTTTCTCTGGCCCTTAGTGATTTCTAATTTAATGCCATTGTCATCAGAGAAATTACTTTGTAAAATCTCAATCTTTCTGAATTCATTGAGTGTTTTTCTGAGGCCTAGCATGCCATCCATCTTGGTGTTTTATCCATGTGCACTCAAGAAGAATGTAAATGCTGGTGTATTTGGGTATATTGTTTTGTACATTTCTGTTAAGTCCAGGTCCTCTAATATATTGTTGAGAGTCTTTGTTTCTTTGTTGATTCTCTGTGTAGATATTCTTTCTAATGATGATCATGGTATATTAAAGTCTCCTGCTATAATTTTAGAGGCATTTATTTCTCCACTTAGCTTTTCCAGAGTTTGCCTCATGAAATTTGAGGATACCCGATTAAGTTTGTAAATGTTTATGATTGTTCTCTCTTCTTGAGAGATTACCCCGGTTACTAATATATAGTGTCCATCTTTGTCTCTTACAATAGTTTTGCATTTAAAGTCTATTCTGTCTGATATTAGAATAGCTACTCCTGCCCTTTTATGTCTATTGTTAGCTTCTAAAATTGTTTTCCAGCATTTACTTTCAGCCTCCTTGAATCCCTGGGTCGAAGGCGGGTTTCTTTTAGACAACATATAGATGGATCATATTTCTTTATCCATTCGGCCAATCTGAGTCTCTTGAGTGAATAATTTAATCCATTAACATTCAGTGTTATTGCTCGCAATGAATTTCTTACTTCAGCAATATTTTCTTTGGATTAATGAATGGGATATGTTGTTTTGTTTCTGTTTTTTTTTTTTTTTTTTTTGCTTCTTTTTAAACTCTCCTAACTCTTGATTTCTCTTTTCTCCTTGTAGAACTTCCTTTAGTTTTTCTTGAAATGCCAGTTTCTTTTTGACATACTTTTTAAATTTCTGTTTATCTGTGAATATTTTGAATTCTCCATCATTTTTGAATGACAGTTTTGCTAAGAATTCGTGGCTGGAAGTTTTTTTTTCTCTTAGTACTTGACTATGTCATACCACTGTCTTCTTTCCTCCATGGTTTCAGATGAGAAATCAGCACTTAATCTTATTTTGCATCCCTTGTATGTGATGGTTGTCTTTTCTCTTTTTGCCTTGAGTGTTTTCTCTTTGTTTTGAGCATTGGACATTTTGACAAGTATATGTCTTGGAGTTTGCCTTTTATGGGTGCGCTTTGTTTCCTGGCTCTGCACATCCATCTCCCTCAATAGGGTTGGGAAGTTTTCAACCATTATTTCCTTCAACACTTCTTCTGTTCCATTTCCCTTCTCTTCTCCTTCTGGGGTGCCCATAATGCATGTGTTTTGTGTTGTAAGTTAAATCCCTGAGTCCCTGCCAGATTTTTTATATTATTGGTCTATCTGTTCACCTATCTGTTTGATTTCAGCTGTATTGTCTTCCACATCACTAATTCTTTCTTCTGCCTGTTCAGATCTCCTGTTATGTGAATCCAGCATCCTTTTGATTTCTTGGATTGTGCCATTGATCACCATAATATCTGTTATCTTTTTTAGTATGTTTACAATTTCTTCAGTATGTTCTCCCAGTGTCTTCTTTATATCATTAATGTCTGCCTTCATTTCATTAATTTGTTTCATGATATTTGTTAGGGAACCTTAGATTAGTTCTTTTATGTTCTGCATATATTCCTGGTTTTTAGTAGATTAGTTCTTTTATGTTCTGCATATATTCCTGTTTTAGTTTGTTCATTGGAGTGGTCCATGTCTTCTTGTTTCTCAGTGTGGTTTGTAATTTTTTGTTGCCCTCTAGTCATCATTTTATCTTGCTGGGTTTATTCAGTTGATTAGCTTCTCTTAGTCCTCTCGAGTTTTATTTAGTTGGTTGTTTTGTGTGTGTGTCAAGTTTTCTCTTTGACACTTTTTTTTCTTACTTTGTTTCCTTGCTTCTTTCTATGTTACCTTGAAGGCAAAAATTAGTACCAGAGGGATTGAAAGATGTGAGAAAGAAGAAGGATAATAGTAATATTGATGAAAGTTTGAAAAGGGGTCAAATAAGACTTAGTGAAATGAATATTTAACTTGTGTAGGGAGTGTACAGTAATAGGAAAAAAAGTGGAGTACCTACAATGGACTGGGGAACCAAATAGAGAAATATATATGTAATGATTTAGAAGGCTAGAATGATGAGGAGGGAGAGAAAAAGTAAAGAAAGGACTAAAAGGAAAAAGGTAATATTAATAAAATGAGAAGAAAACAAAATAGAATAGAAATTGGCACTCTTACGCTGTGGGCTAATGAAAAAGCATGGTATCTAAGAACCAAAACAGAAAGTAGAAGGCAGAGTGATGAAGGAAGGATAAGAGATAGCTTGGGATATGATATCAATATAGACAGAGAATGAGAAAATTCTGAAGAAGAAGAACATCAAAGAAGAGGTAAGCTAGCAACGCCTAATTATTTTTAAAAAATGAAGGAAAACAGAAAGGGGTAGGAAAGAGGAAAAAAAAGCAAGAGACAACAAATAAACATAGAAAAACCAAACACCACACCAGCAAGCAGTAAAACAAAGCTGAGGAGGATGTGTTCCTTCTAGCATCCTTGCCAATCCACTCAGCCTGCTTGTATTTTTCAATTTCCCTTCTGGGATCTATCTGCAGGTTTTGAGGCAAATTTTCAGTATTACACTAAATTAAGAAAAGGAATTCATTGTTTAAAGTGATTGTCTTCTTTTTTTTTTTTTTTTTCACGATATAAGGGTCCCAAAAGTCGTCCTCTGCTAGATCACACCCTTCACTGAGGGGATAATAAATAGGCTTGTGGAAACTTATCAAGCCCTTCCCACTTCCTGGCCTCTGCAGGGGAGTGTAGCTGTGATGCTTGTCAGGGCAGAGCAACAAAATTAGTTGACTCTTCCCCTTCTGGGGCCAGGCTTCAGTGTCAGTGGGCTGCTGGGTAAATCAGGTTTCCTCAGCAGATTCACCTCTCCCCTCAGCCTCGTGCTGTTTCAAGCTGTCTTATCTGATCCCCAAAATTATGAGGGGGTCCAGGCAGTCAAATCTACAGAAGTTAAACCACTCTATACCTTCATTCAGAGCCCTCCCTCCCTCAGAGTATGCTGCCTCAAAGAGGGAGCGTGAGTCACGGTTGCAGGATCTATGGTTCAAGACAGCCATTGTCTTTTTGGGTGGGGCTCAGCTGTCGGTGTTAACGACCACAGGCAGGCTCAAATCTCAAGAAACTCCACCAATCACTCCACACCATTGATCAGCTTGCTGCTAGGTGACCCAATCTTCTCACTCCGTGTGCCCACAGCCCTGTCCCTTGGGTAGGACCCTGCCCACAATTGGCCATCCCCAGAGGGCTATTCAATGAGTATCCTCCTAAATTGATGCCATCTTGCCTCTCTCCTTTAGCATTTTCTTATAAGGCACCACAACCATATATATTTTTTCAGTTTCTTCACCTGATTCTGATGTAGATACAAGTTTAACACCCACTGAACTACAGTGGCCTGCTTTCTACTTAACTCCAACTTTTCTTATTATTTTAAATCAGAAATTATCCTTTCATAATAAGATGATATTCTTCTAATCTCAAGTATTTTAAGAAGTTAGAAAATTTATTTATATTTTTAAGTTGTACTCCAATAATTTTCTCATATGTGATAAGTTGTGGGATGGAGGAAACTAGAGAAGGCATGTATTTACATAAAGAAATGTGTACCCAAAAGAATCTGTCAATGCAGATAATTATGAGGAAGAAAGAATGGGTGTTGAGGCCAGAGAAGGAATTTTATTATTTGCCATAACCAACATAAATTATTTTTATACTATTTGCATCATAATTTGGTTTTAATTTAAAAGAAATTATAAAAATTGTACACAATGAATTCATACACAGTGGTTGATTTGAAGCTATTGATTTGTATCGGCAACATTACTGGGGGGCACTTCCCCTCTCCATTTGCAAAAACAGTAGCCCATAAAGGAAAACTGTTCTCTACCCTGGGTACCCTCTCATGCTGCCTGGATGGGTGGAGACCCCCCTCAGCAAGAGTGAGCACCAATCATGTGGTGCAAGGACACGACCATGTGAAGGCCACACTGCTCTCTACACGTGACCAGTTAGAGGGCTGTTAGCACCACAAGAGAAGACAGAATTTCTGCTGCTTACTCCCCAGTGAAGACCGGCCAGAGTGACTCACATCACTAACTGAGGCTGTGATTGCTGAACAAGGCTTTCTCCCTATCTTCCTTTGTGGATCCAGAACCTATGATGATGGTTTTCATTGGGGTTATGAGAGTTTGGTTCCAAAAAAGGACATTCCCTTTCTGGATTGGGGGAACTTCAGTGAACACATGTTACATTCTAGCTTCTTCAGTTGTTCATCATCTTCTTCCTATCCAACCCCTCCATTCTCTTCTGAGATTGAGGAAGTCTGCATCATTTCAACAGTGTTAAAAGTCTGTTGAAATTTTAATATTTAATTAGTCTGATAAATATCTGGAATCAGCACCCTCTGAGGTTTTCTGAAAACATTGCTCTCTCTCATAAGCTCACTTATATTCTTGTCAGCCCTAGGTCCCAGAACTTTCTGGGATTTCTGTACTATTCATTAGGGTCACTGGACTAATTTTGCTCCTTCTGGTGATATTATTGCTGTCATCAATGCTGTAATGTGAATTTTGACATTTTCTTCCTGTCACCAACAGTCTTCATCTTGGCATTGCTCTTTCTTTAGCTGCCCCAAGATTGGAGAAGGTGAATGTAGACCTTGAAGGAGGAGACAAGAGTCTGTGAGAACCAGGAGGGGTACCATAAGAGCAGGATCCTCAGAGGGCCAATGCTGGAGGCCAAGGGAAGGAGGGAATGGCAAAAGGAGCAGGAGAAGGTAGTCTCCTCTCTGTGCTTGGACTCCTCTGGGCACCAGACCCCAGGTCCCATTCTTTTATATCACCCTTCACACCTTGCCAACACCTGAGGCAAGTACATCATACTGGGACATCTGTGGGTTTATACTAGTCCCCAAACCTTGTGTCTCCCTTGCATGACTACTTGCTTGCAGGCCATGCTGACTAAGAACACTTCCCCCTCTGTCTTAACAGTACTCATTCCTGCCTAGTGTAGAGACACCCACAGTTTGCACATGAATTCACTGGGCAGCGATATCACACTGCCATTTGGGAATAGGTCAGCTCCCCAAACTTATGTGCCTAGTTGTTTGAGTTTGCCAAGCGCTGCCAATGCAAAATACCAGAAATAGGTTGGCTTTTATTGGAATTTATTAGGGTTAAAGCTTACAGTTCTGAGGCTGTGAAAATGTCCAAACCAAAACATTATAAAAAATGCTGTCTTCACAAGAGTCAGCTGCTACTGGACTCCTGCCAAGACAAAATGTTGAGCATGTCTGTCTTTATATGTCTTCTCCTCTTTATATGCACTCAACAGTGGGCCATTGGACATAATTGCTGGCACCTCTCCCTTCTCCTCTGGCCTGGATATCTTCAGCTTCAAGCTGCTCCATGATTCCAGACTCTGGCCTTTCCCTCAGCCACTCAGGGATTCTCTGTCTCTTCACAGCTGTAGGAGATCCTGGAGCCCTCTCCCACATGACAAGGTAAACATAACAGCACTCTTTCCTGGTGTGTCCCATATATGTAGGACTTCAGCAGAATGATTTTTTTTCTGTCCACTATGATTTATTTCATGTTCTGTGGGATATGATTTGTACCTAAAGGCATTTTCACATGCCTTACATACATAGGGTTTCTTTGCACCAGGAAATCTCTTGTATCTGAGATTTGACATTTGTATTAAACCTTTCCCACATATATAGAATTTCTCTTCAGTAAGCATTTTCTGATGAATAAAGAGGTTTTCTGTCAGGTTGAAAACTTTCCCACAGGTATGCAACTTCCCTCTTTGTTCCCTGTATGGGTTTGAAAATGAGGAGTAAAAATGACAGTAAAGAGCAGAGTACATTCAGGACACTCATATGTTTTCTGTCCAGTGTGAACTTTCTCATGTTCCATGAGGTTTTGTGTCAGATGGAAGCATTCCCATGCTCATTCAATACTAACGTTTGTATGAATATTTCAAGCTCAATGAGATTTAATGCCTGGCTGAAGGTTTTCCAATATTCCTTACATACACAGGGTTTTACTCCTGCATGGTTCTTTGATGGGAATCTAGCATTCCCAAATTCATGAAATCCCAAATGGTTGATCTGAAGGTTTAATTCTCAGGTATCTCATGAGGTTGAATTTCCAAGAAAACTTCACACTCATTACAGTTCAAGGTGAGGACTACCATGTGGGGCAAACTGGCAAAACTCATTGTTTTCATTATTTTTCCTTACATAGATTCCCTCATGCTTAGGTAAGCGTGATGCAAATTTCTTCAAAGTGAAGTTACATTCATAGAAGTGTTATTTTGAGGAAACAGTGATTGCAATCAGAGAAAATGTTTTCCCGACTTTCTTACATTCTCTGCATTCATCTAATGTCTAGCCTCTTGTGGAAGTGGATATAGCTTCACTCACAAGCATTTTGTTATGTGGTTCATTCTGCTTTTTAATGTCCTATGCTTCTTCATAGTTTTTGGGGTGCAGAAAAAGCAGTGCTTAGGGAGAAATTTATGTCATTGAATGCATTCATTAGAAAAGAGGAAAGATCCAATATCAGTCATCTAATTGTCCAATTTGGGAAGTGCAGCAATATCTCCTTTTTATTTGTTCTATCATTCAAGTCTCTTCTTGCTTCAAATGAGCATCACATCCAGATTGGGGACTTCATAAATAGGAAATGGGGGAAATGATACAGAACTTGATTTATGATGGGGACAAAACAAAACCCCATTAATCATAATGGAACCTTCAGGCTTCCAAAGGATAAGAAATGTGCAGCTTCCAGAGATGCACGAGTAAGGTGGCCCCAGAACAAAGGCCTAAATGGTAACCCAGGAAATTGTGAATACTTTGTTTTGGACTGACTATTTTGGTTCAATTTTTTCCTTCTATTTATTTTAAAGAGATGCACTATTTAATATTCTTTAAAGTTTCCTGGGGAAATTATAACACTTTTGCTTGCTTTTCCTAATCTTTCCTAATTGACTTGCCAAATAATGCATTTTGAAACATTTTATATCCTCTATTATTCAGCCAAAGGGGTGCTGATCCAAAATGCCAGAAATCTGTGGGTCTTTATAAAGGGTCTACATTTGGGGTAGAAGCTTACACTTACCTGGCCATAAAGCATAAGTTTCTTCCTTCCCCAAAGTCTATTACCCCATCTTGGAGCAAGACAGGTGCCAACATTTACCAAGATTCAGGCTTCTTGGCTTCCTCTCTTCACAGGGCTGCATTTTTCTCTGGGCTCGGCTCTTTTGTTTCCTCCAGAAGGTCAAGTGTACACTATGAGGCCCTCTAAGCTTTTCCTCTCACCACAAGACCAGCTCTGAACTGTCAGGTAATGTCTTGTCTCTTTTCCCCAGGGCCTTCTGTCCTTGCTCATCAGAACTCCAACATGAAAAGCTACTCTAGCTCTGCCCTTTGCCATGTCTTTTTATGTTTGATTCCCTGGCCACCAAGGGGTGGGACTGAACACCCTACTGATTTTGTCACAGTAAATGCCCTTATCATAACTAAATCATGCCCAGATTAACAGACCAGTTTACAAGCATAGTCCAATATCTATTTCTGGAATTCATAACAATATCCAACTGCTACATATCCTTTTACACATCTTAAGCTATATATTATTTTACAGTGTATTTCAACACTTCATTGACGTCCTAGGCTATGATTATCATTATTACTTTATTCATTCAATAGTCATTTAGATATATGAATTTAATTAACAGATATTGTTCTTCCATTAATCCTGAAACTTGAACCTTCTGAGATTATTTCCTTTCTGCCTGAAGAATATTCTTTTACATTTCTTTTAAAGTGAGTTGCTACTAGCAAACTTTAATGGTGTTTACTCAACTGTAAAAGTATTTATTTCACATCTTTCTGAAGGATTGAGATGAATTAAATCTCAGGCCTCTATGATTTCCACTGCTTTTCAAAACACATTAAGGGTTTATTTTCTGCATTCTGTTATAAATGTAATCAGTTCTTTGGGAAGAAATTAGGGACTTTCAGTTTTACAGCCTGTTTCCTGCCACCCCACCCACCAGGCAAAATTTTTGCATTCTGGCTTCAGGGATGGGAATAAAAGCACACATCTATGAGTTACACACCTGATTTTGGAGCTAAGATTTGGTGGAGAAAGCACAGTATATTAAATTCTTCTTGGGCCCATTCTAGGGGCCAGTGCAATGGTGGCCAGCCCACCATTTTGCTCAATGATGGCCACACCCAAAATACAGCCACTGCATCATAAGTTTCCTTTTCTCCCAGACTTAGTTGACCCCTCCTGATCCCTGTGCCCTGGGTTAATGCCCTCATTTGTATCTTGTGTGGACCCTGGAATGAATATTCTTACTAACACATTGCTGTGTGTAAGCCTTTTGTATGTAGGACATTTTGGTAAGATTCAGATAAGGGACCTTTTGATTAGGTCCCTTTTTGTTAATTTGCTTTAGTTTAGTTAAGGCCTCTTATTAGATTTCAGGCAACAGCATGGACCACAATCATTGTGTTGAAGTCCTACATTCATGGAACACACAGAGAAAGAGTGCTGCCATGTTTACCCTGCCATATGGGAGAGGGTTCCAAGATCTCCTAGAGCTGTGGAGAGACACAGAAAGACTGAAAGGCTGAGGGAGATGCCAGAGGCTGGAGTCATTGAGGAGCTTGAAGCTAAAGATTTCCAGGCAAGAGGAGAAGGGAGATGTGTGAGCAATTGTGTCTGATGGCCCACTACTGACCTCATGGAGAAAGTGAGTTTGGAGGAGAAGGCAGAGAGAGACAGGCAGTCCCAACATTTGTCTTGGCTGGAGTCCTGGAGCAGCAGACCTATGTTAAGACAGCATTTTTGATGATGCTTTGATTTGGACATTATCACAGTCTCAGAAATGTAAGCTTTAACCCTAATAAATTCCAATAAAAGCCAACTTATTTCTGTTATTTTGGTATGGCTTTGCTTGGCAAACAAACAGCTGTGGACACAGATTTGGTGAGGTGCCCTGTTCCCAAATGGCAGTGTAATGCTGCTGCTCAGTGAATTCACCAGTAAACTGTGGGTATCTCCAGACTAGGTGGGAATGAGTACTGGAAAGATGGAGGGGGAAGTGCTCTTGTCCAGTAAGTCCTGCAAGACAGGGTGTCAGGCAGGGGAGTCACAGGGTTGTGGGACTAGTCTAAAGTAACAGATGGCCCAATATGATGTACCTGCCTCAGGCAGGGGTTGAAGAGTTGTACAGGGGCAGATAAAAGAATGGTTCCTGGGGTCAGGGTCAGCAGAGGAATAGGGAAAAGAGAAGAGACTTTCTGCTCCTGCTCCTTTTGTCCTTCCCTCCTTCCCTTGGCCTCCAGCATTGACCCTCTGTAGAGGCTGCTCTTACTCTACCCCTCCTGGGTCTCAGGCCCAGACTCAGGTCTCCTGCATCCAGTTCTACATTCATCTTCTCCAATCTCGGGGCAGCTAAACAAAGTGCAATGCCAAGATGAAACCTGTTGGTGTCAGGAAGGAAATGTCAAAATTCATATTAGAGCATTGGAAACAGCAAAAACATCACCAGAACGAGCAACATTAGGCCAATGACCCTAATGATTAGTATGGGAATCTCAGAAACTCCTGGGGCCTAGGGCTGACAAGAATAGAAGTGAGGTTGTAAGATAGTGCCATATTTGCACAAAACCTCAGAGGGTGCATATGCCAGATATTTCTCCAACTAATTAAATATAAAATTTTCAACACATTTTGAACAGAGTTGAAAATGATGCAGACATCTTCCATCCCAGAAGAGTGCAGAGGGGTTGGATGGGAAGAAGCTGATGAACACCTGAAGAAGCTGGAATGTATCATGTATTTACAGCAGTTCTCCAAGCCAGAGAAGGACTGTTCTGTTTTGGAACCAAACTCTTAGAGGCCCAATGAAAACCGTCATCTCAGGTTGTGGATGCATAAAGGAGGACAGGGAGAAAGCCCTGCTCAACACTCACAGTCTCAGTTAGTGATGTCTTCAATGGGGAGGAACCAGCAGGAAATCCGTCTTTTACTTTGTGTTAACAGCTCTCTAACAGGACACGCATTGAGAGCAATGTGGCCTTTACATGGTTGCATCCATGCTCCTCATGCTGCGTGCTCTGTTTTGCTGAGGAAGAACTCCCCTGTCTAGGCAGCTGGTGAGCGGGCCGAGGGTATGAGCACTTTTCCTTTATGGATGACTGTATTTGCAAAGGATGAGGGGAAGTGCCCCCCAAGTAATATGGCAGATACAAATCAATATCTTCAAATTAACCACTATGTATGATTTCATTGTGACTATTTTCATAATTTCTTTTAAATTATAACCAATGTACACATGCAACAAGTATAAAATTAATTTATATCTGTTAGGGCAAACAGCCAAATTCCTTCTCTATCCTCAATCCCCATTATTCTTTCCTTAGAATTATCTGCATTTGCAGATTTATTGTGTAAACATTTCTGTTTGAAAATTCATGCATTCTCTAATTTCATCTATCCCACACTCTATCTCATTTGAGAAAAATATTGAAGTACAACTTAAGAATATAAATAAGTTTCCTAACTTCTTAAAATACTTGATATTAGGAGTAGATTATCTATTTATGAAAGGATCATTTCTGATTTAAAATAACAAAGAAAATTGGAGTTAAGTAAAAAGAAGACCACTGTAGTTCAGTGGCTGTTAAACTTGAATCCTCATCAGAATGAGGTGAAGAAACAGGAAAATATCAATGGTTGTGGTGCTTCATTAGAAAATGCTACAATAATGGGCAGCATTATTTTAAAAAAGGTAATTTCATAAATGCTTACCAAGAATTTAATGGATTGAAGAACCAGTGAAAACAACCTGGATAATTTGAAATAAGTGAAAAGCCCATCTTTACATAAACTAAGAGAAATCTCGAGTTCTGTTGCATAAGTTACTGGTAACAAATTGAAAACAAATGAGTGTGGAAGAAGATGTTGGAGTAGCAGGTCTCAGAACAAACTGCAAGTGCACTTTTCCAAGAGGAGAAAGACATCCTGAATTACACAGTCACAGCTGTTTCCTTAAAAGATTGGCAACAAGTTGAACATACTGGAGGTGGAGATACTTTGGAGATTCACATTCATTACATTCACAGGGTTTCTCTCCAGTATGTTTGTTGTAACATTAATGAGATACTGCATCTGGCTGAAGGCTACTCCACGTTCTTTATATATATAGGTTTTTTCTCTAGTTTGTCTTCTCTGGTGTGTAATGAGGCTTAATTTCTGAATGAAAGCTTTCCCACTTCCATCACATTCATAGGTATTCTCTCCAGTATGTATTCTAGGGTGGTTAATGAGGTTTTCCTCCTGGTTGAAGGCTTTTTCTCATTCATTGCATATATAGGATTTTTCTCCAGACTGAATACTTTGATGTTTAATGAACAATTGCTTTTGCCTGAAGGCTTTTCTGCATTCTTTACATCCATTTTGTTTCTGTGAACTATCAGTTATTTCATGTTCTGTGAGATATGATTTGGACCTAGTGGCTTTTTCACATGCCTTACATTCATAGGGTTTTTTGCCCTAGGAAACCTCTTGGACATGAGATTTGACATTTGAATTAAAGCTTTCCCACATAGATATCATTTCTCTTCAGTAAGAATTTTCTGATGAATAAAAAGGTTTCCTCTTAGGTTGAAAGTTTCCCACCTGTATAACATTTCTATGCTTGATCCCCTGTTTGACTTTTAAAATGAGAAGTAAAAAACGACTGTAAAGAGCAGACTACATTCAGCACTCTCATATGGTTTCTCCCTAGTTTGAATTTTCTCATATTCCTTGAGGTTTTGTTTCAGATGGAAACATTCCTATGTTCATTACAATACTAACTACTGTATGAATATTTCATGCTCAGTGAGGTTTAATGCCGAGATGAAGGATTTCCAATATTCTGTACAAACACAGGGTTTTACTCCCGCAGGTTTCTTTGATGTAACTCTAGATTTCCCAAATTCATGAAATCCCAAATGCTTTCTCTGAAGGATTCATTCTTTGGTATCTCATGAGGTTGAATTTCCAAGAAAATTTCACACTAATTAGTCTTAAAGGGGAGGAGAACCATGTGGGTCAAACTGGCAAAACACAATGTCTTCATTCTTTTACCTTACATAGATTCCCTCATGCTTAAGTAAGCATGATGCAAATTCCTTCAAAGTTAAGTTACATTCATATGTTTTATTTTGAGGAATCAATGCTTGCAGTGATAGAACATATATTACTAACTTCTTACATTCTCTGCCTTCATCTTAAGTCTGTACTGTTGTGGAAGTGGATATAGCTTCACTCACAAGCCTTTTGTTACAAACATATTTCTGTTTGTAAATACATGCATTCTCTAGTTTCATCCATCCCGCACACTATCACATATGAGAAAAATTTTGGAGTACAACTTAAGAATATGAATAAATTTTCCAACTTCTTAAAATACTTGAGATTAGAAGTATATCATCTAATTATGAAAGGATCATTTCTGATTTAAAATACTAAGAAAAATTGGAGTGAAGTAGAAAGCAGGCAGTTGTAATTCAAAGTGGAGATAGACGATGCCTGGAATGATCCAAAGAAAGTTAGGGACCAGGGGAACCTTACTCCATGTGGAAGGAAGGCAAGTTTATTTAGGTTGAAGCTGCTTTTTATACTACAAAGCTGATAATAAAAATAGGGTGTCCTTCACTAATTCCTCTGTTGGCATGTGAGAGTGTTGCCTCTTTCTGTGTTCCCAAACATTCTTGCTTGGGAATTCAGACAATAACACCTTTGTGATGTGTTCACTCTGCTCTGGCTCCTCCTACTGATGTTTGCAGTATACAGTATCCTGGGAGACATTTACTAATGTTACTCTGCCAGCAAGCATGCTTTTTAAATGTTTAACCCTTTATGCTCTGGCTCTCAGCATCTTTTCCAACAATTCCCCTTTTTTGTTTTTGGTCCAGGGTGACTGTGCCTGTGTTAGGTTGCCCTACTCAGAAGGTCTTACCCATCACAGGCCACCAGCCAAGCTCCATTGACAGGGGTTTGAGAGTTAAGGGTTTTAAGCAGAATCAAGTTATTGGCATGGCTGGCCTTTTCAGCCCTATTAATGCAGGACATCAGGGTTTTGTGAATGCCTCCTAATACAATTAAGAGTAGCAGAGCACCAATGATCACCACACTGAAGATAGCAAGTACAGAGGTTGATTTCCACCAATGTAGGGGGTTTATTTTATTTAATTGATCTGTCACTGATTGCCAAAAGTTGCTACCTGGTAGTGTAGTAAGATGATTCTGAGACGTGCTTAAATCTTCTCTTGCAAATCTATAATTTCTATAGATAAATTTGTGTGATGACCTATTAAATGATTTTTAATTTTTTCTCAAACATAATGGGAATCATTGTTTGGGAGAGGAGTGATACAAAAAGCACTTTCATTCCAATCACACTTCGAAACTTGTTTTATATTTACATTATATACCTGATCTCCCCTTTGTGTAACAGCCATCTCTAAGTCATTAAGCCTATTGTTAATCTGCTCTCAATATATGCCTGACTATGCCATAACTCACTAGCATTATGATGCCAATTTCTAACATATTGTCATGTTTGGATATTCTCAAGTAGGGCACTTCGTGCCACAGCAGCAGCTGTAATAATACCTATAAGCCCTAATACAGCAACTATAATTAATACAATTAAACATTTGGTACTTTTTAAATCATGTTTTAGAAAGTGCCAAAGGATTTGGTTCTCAGGGAAAGACTGCCAGCAGTGATTCATGTGAATCAGAAGCCATATTCCACAACACCGATGTCCTATTTGAACATCAGTAGTGCTGTCCTGTAAAACAGATTTTGATACACAAGTGTTAAGGGTGCAATTACTGCAGAAAAAAACATGTTTGGTTAATGCTCACTGTTCCTACTATAAAATCAAAGGGATCCTGTACACATGCTTTATGAAATTAAGTGGATTTTCTTTTTAAACTGGTAATATTACTTTTTTTATTGTGTGTAAAAATCAAAATTTTCACAATACATACCAACATTTGCAAAATGATATATAAATATATATGCATATATGTGCATTTGCTTACAAAAATGTTATTTTTATATATATATATAAATATATTTTAAGAGGTGCTTAGATTACCCAAATTATTACGTGGAACCCACTGGGATTCCCATGTTGCCCACCTCCCACACCTCCCACCACATCCCACACAAACATCTCCCACAAGTGTGGCCCACCACCCTCAATGGACTTACACATCCTGGGGCCTTACTTTTATTGCCTTGCCATTCAAAAGTTGCTCTAGTTTCCAAAAATAATTTCCACAAATAATTTTTACTTTTGTTAATTTAGTGTCACATAGTTGTGGGATAAATCTTCCCTGATGAGTCCAATTTAGTGATGTATTTCTGCTTATGACATCCCCAAGATTCTAAAAATAATGATAGCTTTCATTAGTTGTTTTTGTTAAATTACTAATTTTTCAACTTATGGTTGTGTTTACATTAGGTTTTGGTATCCCTATAAGGGTCCAAATCTTTACAATTTTATAGGAATTTTTAAAGAGCACAACCTCAGATGAAACAGGGTACGTATGCCATTTATCACTTTGTACTATGATTTGGGGGCTCTATACATGGATCAATGGATCCTATGCAGTTAGGGCATTCAAGAAAACAAAATTTTCAATAAATTTCCCTTCCTCATCAGGCTTTAGAGGAAGGCAAGAATCAACAGGCCCAGGAAAATGAAAAGACTGAGTAATATAAACAGGGTAGGATTTGTCCCCCCAAGTCAACAATTCTAAAAGAGGTGAATTAGTAATATAAGCACAATATGTATAATTATGTGAAAGTGCATTTCTTATTGCTGTGGTTGTCAAGGTAAGCATAGCAAGGAATAACTCTGTTAGAGTGACATTCTGTCTTTTAGAAGCTATTTCTTTTCTGCTTTTTGTGTCAGCTTCATCGGCTTGATTATGTCTAGGTTTCAGACATCTGGTCAGGACCCAAAGCCAGTCTCCTTTATCTGTAATGATAAGAGCAATACCTCGACCCTATATCCAAACTTAACTTCAGCATTATCCCATTGATTATTATTTTTATGCTTTCAGTACACTAGTTGTCCAATATTTGTTTCTGTATTATTGTCTGATTTTTGCAAGAAATGCTCTGCTGATGATGTATATGATTCTGACCTTTGGCTTAAAAAAATTACTGTAAATAATGTTTGATATAATTGTTCTCACACATCACCATTTCCACCTTTTTTGTTTTTGCAGCATTTATAGAGATTTAACTGTTAATTTTTAATGATAAGTATACATACATTCACAGGCTTACTAAATCAGGGGATACACTGATATACTTGGTGTAATTTTGCCTAGAGTCTTGGATAGATACAAGAAAATGTTAATATATATTTAATTCAATAAATTTATATTGACAATTAGGGTGAGAAATAAATAACATAACTAATTAAATGATTAAGTCAATATTGAACAAAGTTACAGAATGATAGATAAATAGAGCAGTTTTATATATATAATTACCAATATTTAGTTTTTAACTGGGAAGTGTTGAAGTAGCAACGTGTACTACTGTGTTGGTTGACTGTGTTTAGGATTAATGAAATTGATACTACTATAGAGACCAATTTTGAGTATTTTGCTCATAATGAGGAAGGGGCCAGTCTCCTCCAGAAGGAACACAACACTCCCTGGGTGGTACATTTTAAGAATTATGCATCAATGCCTGGGAGAGTGGCCAGCTCCGCAAGGGAGGAATACAACACCTGTTGAAAGGCACTGTTTTTTTTTAATTTGTTACAAAACTTCCTTGATGTGTTTACTATTTTAATATCCAATATTTTTCCTGAAATGTTAAAAGTGTTAACTAGCAAGACATTGCTTTGTTGATTAACAAAGATTTCTGCATGATGCTTTACTTTTAGTCTTGAACAATACTTACTAAACCTTTTTTTAAAAAAAGGTATTTAGTTTCAGGACTGTTCAAATTTAAAACAAAATATTTATATATATACTTAATAAAAGACCTTTATGTGTAACAAACAAGTTATTAAATTATTTATATAGTTGTATTATATTGAAGTTTTGATTAGTATTTAAGTTTATTATACATAATTCATAACTACAGTAGATTATACATCAACAGACATCCAATGAAAAAACGTTTATTTCTTAAGCATTTAATATTCTTAGTAGCATGATTAAAATGACCTCAATTTTTAAAATTTTGTATAGTTTGAGACATAGGTAAAAAAACAATATTTCCTTTTTGGGCTGTGGGATAATACATTAACTTGTTATTTTAACACTTGCATTGGTTTTGTTGTTAACATTATAATTAGAATTGGGGCTGTTGCTTACAGTGTTGAATATAAACTTGATTTATTGTTGGCTATTTTACAGATAGCGGAATGTGGTCCTCCTTGACTTGTTTAAGAAAATATTAAAGAAAGCTTAAGCAAGTTTCAAAACAAAGTGATAGTGTCGTAACTAGATATTAATTTTTTGCAACAAACTAGCAATATTTGGGACCACTGCATGCTGCAGTGGTGTTATTTTCTTTAACTATAATTTACTTTTATGCATTACCCCGTCAGGCTTTAATGGCTGCTTTCTTCTTGTAGTTATAACTAAAAATTATGATTAATAACATTATATTTTATTTACTATTATATTGAAATATTATTATATTTTCAGGAATTTTATACACTTTTAAAATATTCATATGAACTTTTTGTTCATATAACTTTAATTGTTATAAAATTAGAAAATTTCTTTTAATTATTCAACAGTTTTAAATACTTCATTTAACTGATATCACATGAACTTAACTATTTTTAGTATTTTACTTGTTTTTTAGGTAAAAGTCCAAATTATTTGTGACAATTTGAAATAAAAGCTATCTTTCAGGATTTGACTTTGAGAAAGCAGGCTCAAACATTCTGTTCTTTTAAAAAGTGATAAGACCTGTTTCTTCATGGAAATGATAAATTTAAAGTACAAGAAGCTAAATTGATAAAACAGACTTCCTTTATTGCATGCTGATTTTTGAGGAGAAAAACTTTGTAAACTTTTACTAAAACAGAGTACTGACTTGAGAAACTTTGAGAATGAATAAAACTTTAACTTTATATTATTACATTGTTTGACATTAAAGCTTTTAAATTTTTATAGATAGACTGCTTAAATTTTACTTAGCTTTGACCACAAAAATTCCTTTTGCACAAGCTTTTTGCACTTTTATATTTATTCAGGTTTTGTCCCACATTTTACTCTGCTTTAATAACTTGTTATTTTATCATAGGATAAAATGGCTTTCTTTTGTTTAATAATAAAATCACATTCTATATACCTTCCATACTTAAGTAATCACAATGATTTTGGAAACTACATCCAAGCAAACTTCTGACAACATATAATTACCATCAACATTAAACAAATTTGTTAGAATAATGATTTAATTTGAGTGTAACTATTTTTATTATTTTAAACTAATATCCATATTTATATATTTATATTAGCACTTATTTAATTTTTGGCCATATGAATAGAGATCTCATAATTATCTTCATTTATCAATTTAATAGTACCATCCAGAGGTATCAAAATATACACCGACACTGAACAAACAGATAAATACAAAAAGAATTATGACACACTAACAGAAACATAAAGATTACTAATTTGACCCATAATTTTCACTCCTTTGGTATGGCTGTCTTGAAATCCTCCATCACTACACATCTTTTATTTTACTGTTTTTAAGATTTTTTTCTGGAATCTGTTTTGCCTGTATTATATAAGCTTGTTCTTTGAAACACTTTTGTTCATAATCAGTAATCAGCTGGGACAACTTAAACAGCCTAAATACAGTTAAGCTCTAATTTAGCAGTTTATACAGATATTTAACATGTATATTTTGGATTACTACTCTTTAGGAGTACACTTAGGCTCAAAGTTCAGATTACTGCAGTAGGCCTTTTAATTCCTGTTCTTTATTTTGGGTATATTCAGTGAAGGTCTAATAAACTTAGTTTAAGCTGAGGAAGGATCGACAGCTGTACTGCTTTTAGTAACTGCTTCAAGTTCTGTTACAGGCTGTAGTGGACTGCTCTGTTGGTGACTATGTAAATTTGAGCGAGGCTGGGAAATGTGCTTATATTGTTTGTTTGAGGACCTTGAGCAAGGACCACTTGGAAGTTTCCTGACTTATTAATGAGACTACCATTTTTTATGATATTTCTAATGGCATTCCTTGGCACTGTGTAACCCTTTTTGGCATTTCAGACAAACACGACTTGTTATTGATTTTTTATTTCCGTGAAATAGAGCTCTTACACTAGTTTTGTTTTGGCAATCTTTTTTTCATATCACTTGGTTTCCCACATTTAAAGCAATTTAAATTAGTAATCATAGGAGTACATCCATTTAGAGCAGCTGCAAGAAGGTTCATGTTATACATATTAGGCCTACTGTTTTGGCACATTCTTATATAATCCTGTAAAGTTGTTCCATTTGCCTTTATCGGACAAAAAAAAGGCTTTTTACACTCATTGTTAGCATTATCAAAAGCCAACATTAGAATAAGCATTTCTTTAAGATCAGATTGATGTAGTCTTGTTGACTACATGTGCCAGACTTGCTACAAATTCAGCATAGGGTTAAGTATTTCATTGAGCAATTTTTGAAAATGATTGTACGGCCTGTCCAGGGGTGGAGATTCATCATCAGGGAGCTAGACAGCACAATTGCACTTGTACAATGGCGATATCATCATATTGACCTTGGCGAGGAATCCCAGCCCATTGACCTCTTCCTAATATTTGTTTTACAGTAATAGGCACCGGTGGATTTTGCTGTTGATTTCATTGTGCTACAATATTAGCTTCATCAGCCCACCAAGTTTTAAATTGTAAAAATTCTGCTGAATTAAGAACAGCTTGAGCTAACAAATCCCAGTCCCAGGTTATTAATTTGTTTGCTTGTGCCATTCCTTGCACAAATTCTTGAGTATAGGGAGAATTTACACCATATTGAGAGAATGCTTCTTTTAATTTTTGATAGTGTTATAAGGAATAGGAGCATGCTCATATTATACACCCCCTCGGGGATTGTTAGCATCTACTGGAATTTGAGTTACTGTTACTGGAAAAGTAAAAAAAAAACATTTGCATAGACTCTGAATTTCTTTCTCTACTTCCCTGTGTTATACTTTTCATAATTGAAGTGGATGGTGCTGGCACAAAAACAGAAACTGTTGGAGCATCATCATATGAAAAAAATGGATCAGTAGATACCTATGGAAGTGCAGACGCTGGTTCAAAAGACAATAAATCATCTTTTGGAGCTGACAGGTTAACAAGCAGTGGAAAACTTTCATAAACTCCCTTTTTCTTTTTTTTTTATTAGACATGAGTTAATCTGTTTTTGCCTGTTCATTAACTTTCCATATATGTTTTCATTAATATCATCATTAGCTTGTTCTGCTACAGTGTTAGCAATAGCAGTATCCATTTTAATATCTTCATTTTCATCTTACTGTAATGGTTCAAGACCAACAGAAATAAGACTATACAAAGACCATACATAACAATATTTCTGTACAAGAGAAAAGTGTTTTAGTAACTCTAGGGTCGTCACAGATTCCCCTGTATTCTTTAACATGGTCTTCAATACTTGGGCATATTCCTCTAACCATGTTGACTGATTACCCATTACCCTGACAATCAAGATTATTCGACTCACCAACAGAATGCTAGGACCGTCTGACCCAGCAGTCCTTGTTTCAACAGCAAAGAATCAGAGAAATGCCTAATGGTGTCCCATGTTGGTAGGCATCTGAGCTTGATGATACAGAGAATGATCCAAAGAAAGACTGGGATCAGTTGACCTCACTCCATGTGGAATGCAGGCAAGTTTATTTAGGCTGAAGCTGCTTTTTGTACTACACAGCTGATAACAAAAATAGGGCATCCTTCATTAGTTCCTAAGCTTGATACATGAGATTGCTGCCTGTTTCTGTGTTCCCAGAAAATCTTTCTTGTGAATTCAGACAATAACATCCAAGTGGTGTGTTCATTCCAATCTGCCTCCACCCACTGATATCTGCAGTATGCAGTGACCTTGGAGACATTTACTAATGTTTCTCTGCCAGCAAGCATGCATTTTAAATGCTTAACCCTTTATGCTCTGGCTCTCAGCATCTTTTCCAACATCCAAGAAAGAAATACAAAGGGCTAAAATGCACATGAATATATGCCCCACATCGCTTGCCATCAGGGAAATGCAAAGCAAAACTTCAATGAGATACCATCAAACACCCATCAGAATGGCAGCTATTAAAAAAAGAGCAGACTCTAAGTGTCAGAGAGGATGTGGAGGAATAGAAACCATCATCCACTGCTCGTGGGATAGTGGAATGGTCCAGCCACTGTGGAGGACAGGTTGGCTGTTCCTCAGAAAACTAACAATTGATCTTCTGCGTGATCCAGCAATTCAACTGCTGCTTATATACCCAGAAGAACTGAAAGCAAAGACAAGAACAGATATATGCACACCAATGTTCATAGCGGCATTGTTCAACATTGCCAAAAGTTGGAATCAGTCCCGGTGTCCATCAACAGATGAATGGATAAGCTAAAGGTGGTACATACATACAATGGAATATTACTCAGCTGTAAGAAGGAATAAAGTGCTAACAAACCGAATAACATGGATGAATCTTGAAGAACATATGTTGAGTGAAGCAAACCAGGCATTGAAGGATGAACAGTATATGACCTCAATGATTTGAACTGAAGAAAGTGAGAAGTCTCTGAGAACCATTGTTGAAAGATTGGTTAACAAGAGAAAGAAAGGGAAGAGTAGGCTGTGAGCCATCACCCATATGGACATAATCTATGGTAAAAGAAGAGAGTATAGTTGCATATTGAAGGATAGGACAGATGGGTAGTGGCATTACTGGGTTTGGTGGTGCAGGTCTCACAGGTGGGTAAATTAGGAAGGGCAGGTTGGAATACCCAGGGCATGTAACTATGAATCTTGTCATTCCATGAGTCAAGACAGGGGAGTGTCATATGCTCCAGGGGGATGGGGAGGAAGGAACAGTTAAGAACTAATGGGGTATTTAGTGGTCCTGGGAAATGTTTTTCATTACCTTACAGTAATGGACACAGGACATGGTAAATATCATCAAAAATTATTAATGCATACCTTCTAAATTGTAAACTACACTGTAAACCACTGACAATGTTTAGTTGCCATATTTTACTATCTGTATAAGTGTTATAACAATGCTCACATCCATTATTATTTTTTTTTTATTATTATGGGTAAAAATAAAAAATTCTCACAATACATACAAACATTTGCAAAATGATATATAAATATATATGCATATATGTGTATTTGCTTACAAAAATGTT
>JAKSZT010054076.1:661321-698664 GCA_026826555.1 Tolypeutes matacus
TTTGGAATTCCCTGATAGCAAGCGATGTCGAGCATTTTTTCATGTGCTTTTTAGCCCGTTTTATTTCTTCCTTGGATGTTGAAAAAGATGCTGAGAGACAGAGCATAAAGTGTTAAGCATTTAAAAAGCATGCTTGCTGGCAGAGAAACATTAGTAAATGTCTCCAAGTACAATGCATGCTGTAGACATCAGTGGGAGGAGGCAGAGCAGAAAGAACATACCACTAAGATGTTATTGTCTGAATTCCCAAGAAAGATTGTCTGGGAACACAGAAACAGGCAGTGCTCTCACGTACCAAGCTGAGGAACTAGTGAAGGACGCACTGCTTTTGTTATCAGCTTTGTAGTATAAAAAGCAGCTTCAGCCTAAATAAACTTGCCAGCATTCCACATGCAGTCAGTTCTACTGATCCCAATCTTTCTTTGGATCATTCTCAGCATCATCTACTGCAGATGGCAGCCAATATGGGGCACGACTAGTCTTTTCTCTGGATCAGTGCCATGGAAACAACTGCTGGGTTGTACCATCCTTGCATTCTGTTGGTATGTCGAGTAATCTTGATCATGAGGGTAATGGGTAATCAGTCAACTCGATTAGAGGAATATTCCCAAATTTTGAAGACCCTGTAAAGAATACAGGAGTATCTGTGACAACCCTAGGGTTACTAAAACTCTTTTATCTTGTGCAGAAACATTGTTATGTATGGTATTTCTATAGTCTTATTTCTGTTGCTCTTGAACAATGACAGTCAGATGAAAATGAAGATATTATAATGGATACTGCTATTGCTAACAATGTAGCAGAACAATTTAATAATGATATTAAGGAAAATATATATTAAAAATTAATGAACAGGCAAAAACAGAGAAACTCATCTCTAATAAAAAGAAAAAAAAGGAAAAAGGAAGCTTATGAAACTTTTCCAGTGATCATTAAGCTGTCCACTCCAAATGATGATTTATTGTCTTTTGAACCAGTGTCTGTGCCTCCTAAGGTATCTCCTGATCCATTTTTCACAACATTTGACGGCCTTCCAACAGTTTCTGTTTTTGTGCCAGCACTATCCTCTTCAATTATGAAAAGTATAGCACAGAGAAGTAGAGAAAGAAATTCAGAGTTCATGCAATTTTTTTTTTACTTTTCCAGTAACCATAACTCAAATTCCATTAGATGCTAACAGTCCCCAAGTAGTGTACAATATAAGCATGTTCCTATTCCTTTTAAAGCTATTAAACAATTAAAACAAGTATGCACTCAATATGGTGTAAATTCTCCTTATACTCAAGAATTGGTGCAAGGAATGGCACAAGCAAACAGATTAATAAGCTGGGATTGGAAATTTTAGCTCAAGCTGTTCTTAATTCATAGAATTTTAAAATGTAAAACTTGGTGGGCTGATGAAGCTAATATTGTAGCATAATGAAATCAACAGCAAAAACCACCAGTGCCTATTACTGCTGAACAAATATTAGGAACAGGTCAGTCATCAGGGATTCCTCGCTAAGCTCAATATGACGATATTGCCATTGTCCGAGTGCAATTGTGCTGCCTAGGTGCCTGGTGATGAATCTTCACACCTGGACACGCTGTACAATCATTTTCAAAAATTTTTCAAGGAAATACTGAACCCTATGTTGAATTTGTAGCAAGGCTTGCACATGTAGTCAACAAGACAGTAACTCAATCAGATCTTAAATAAATGATTATTCTAATGTTGGCTTTTGATAATGCTAACAGTGAGTGTAAAAAGGCTTTATGTCTGATAAAGGCTAATGAAAGAACTTTACAGGTTTATATAAATATATGCCAAAATATTGGGCTTAATACCTATAACATTAACCTTCTTATTAATCATAGGACTTCTTGATGTAGTCCTATCATTAATAATTTAAATTGCCTTAAATGTGGGAAACCAGGTGATATGAAAAAAGATTACCAGGCCAAAACTAGTCTAAGAGCTCCATTTAGCAGCAATAATAAATCAATACCAAGTCCTGTGTCCCTGAAATGCCAAAAAGGGTTACACTGGGCCAAGGAGTGCCATTCTAAATATTGTAAAAATGGTAGTCTCATTAATAAGTCAGTAAACTTCCAAGTGGGCCTTGCTCAAAACGCTCAAACAAAGAGTATGAGCACATTTTCCAGCCTTGCTCAAATTTACCTAGACAGCAAAAGAGCAGTTCACTCCAGCCTGTATCATAACTTAAGGCAGTTACCAAAAGTCGTACAGTTGTCGATCATACCTCAGCTGCAACTAAGTTTATTACTCCTTCACTGAGTATACATAAAGAATTTGCTTCATGCTTACCTAAGCATGAGGGAAACTATGTAAGGAAAATCGAATGAAGACAATGAGTTTTGCCAGTTTGCCCCTCATGGTACCCCTCCCCTTTAAGTTTAATGAGTGTGAAATTTTCATGGAAAATCAACCTCATGAGATACATGAGAATTAATCCTTCAGAGAATCCATTGGGTTTTTTTTTAATTTGGTAAAGTAGAGTCACATCAAAGAAACATGATGAGGTAAAACACTGTGTATGTAAGTAATATTGGAATTCCTTCAGCCAGGCATTAAATCTCATTGAGCATGAAATATTCATATATATAAGTTAATATTGTAATGAACAAGGGAATGTTTCCATCTGAAAAAAAAAAAAAAACCTCATGGAATATGAGAAAATTCAAACATGAGAGAAACAATATGAATGTCCTGAATGTAGTCTGCTCTTTACAGTCATTTTGTACTCCTCATTTTAAAAGCCTTACAGGGTAACAAGCATAGAAATGTCATAAATGTGGGAAAATTTTCAACCACATTGAAAACCTGTTTATTCACCAGAAAATTCTTACTGAAGAGAAATTACATATATGTGGGAAAGCTTTAATTCAAATGTCAAATCTCAGATACAAGAGATTTCCTACTGTAAAACCCCTATGCATGTAAGGCATGTGAAAAAGCTTTTATGTACAAATCATATCTCAGGGAACATGAAAAAACTTATAGTGAACAAAAACAAAATGAATGTAAAGAATTCAGAAAAGCCTGCCACAAAAAGCAATGCTTCGTTAAACATCAGAGTATTCATTCTGGAGAAAATCCCTATATATGCAATAAATGTTGAAAAACCTTCAACAAGAAGGAAAATCTCGTTAACCATCTGAGAATACATACTGGAAAGAAACCCTCAGAATGTGATGGATGTGGGAAAGCTTACATTCAGAAAACAAGTCTCATTACACACCAGAGAAGACAAACTGGAGATAAACCATATATATATATATATATATATATATATGGAATGTGCGAAAGACTTCAGTAGCAAATGAAATCTCACTGACCATGAGAAAATTCATAGTGGAGAAAACCCTATATATATAAGGAATGTGGACTAGCCTTCAGGCAGAGGCAATATCTCATTAAATATTACAACATTCATATGGGAGAAAAACCCAGTGAATGTAATGAATGTGAATCTCCAAAGAATCTCCACCTCCAGTCTATGCAATTGTTGTCAATGTTTTAAGGAAGCGGCTGTGACTGTGCAATTCAGGATGTCGTTCTCCTCTAGGAAAAGTGAACTTGCAGTTTGTTCTGAGTTCTCCTCCTCCCACATCTTCTTCTACACTCATCTGTGTTCAATTTGTTACCACTAATTTATGCATCAGAATTCCAGATTTCATTTGGTTTATGTAAAGATGGGCTTTCTACTTATTTCAAATTACCCTGGTTGTTTTCACTAGTTCCTCAATCCATCACATTCTGGATAAGCATTTAAAAAATTACCATTTCAAAAACAGAGCTGCCCATTATTGAAGCATTTTCTTATAAGGCACCCCAACTATTTATATTTATTCAGTTTCTTCACCTGATTCTGATGTTGATTCAAGTGTAAGAGCCACTGAACTTCAGTGGTCTGCTTTCAACTTAACTACAATTTTCCTTACTATTTGAAATTAGAAATGATATTTTCAAAATTAGGAGATATACTTCTAATCTCAAGTATTTTTAGACGTTAGAAAATTTATTTATATTTTTAAGTTGCACTCCAATATTTTTCTCATAGTTAAAAGGTTGTGGGATGGATGAAACTAGAGAATGCATGTATTTACAAACAGAAATGTGTACCCAAAATAATCTGCCAATGCAGATAATTTTGAGGAAGGAAGAATGGGGGTTGAGGCTAGAGAAGGAATTTGGCTGTTTGCCATAACAGACATAAATTATTTTTGTACTCTTTGCATGGATATTTTGGTTATAATTTAAAAGAAATTATGAAAATAGTACACAATGATATCATACAAAGTGATTGATTAGAATATATCAAATTGTATCTGCAACATTACTGGTGGGGTACTTCACCTCACCCTTTGCAAATATCATCACCTATAAAGGAAAAGTGACTATTCCCCATGGCACCCTCCCCAGCTGCCTGAATGGGTGGAGGCCTCCCTCAGCAAGTGTGAGCATGGACCATAAGGAACATGGATGCGACCATATGAATGCCACACTGCTCTCTACACATGCTGGTTAGAGGGCTGTTAGCACCACAGGAGAAGACGGACTTCTTGCTGCTTATTCCATGGTGAAGACACTCTGGTGTGACTCACATCACTAACTGAGGCTGTGATTGCTGATCAGGGATTTCTCCTTGTACTCCTTTGTGGATCCATAACCTATGATGATGGCTTTCATTGGTGCTCTGAGAGTTTGTTTCCCAAATAGGACATTGCCTCTCTGGCTTGGGGGAACTTCAGTGAACACGTGTTCCATTCCAGCTACTTCACTTGTTCATGAGGTTCTTCAAATCCAATCCCTCTGTTCTCTTCTGGGATTGATGAGGTCTGCATCATTTTCAACACTGATAAAAATGGGATTCCAATACTATTTATTAGGTTCACAGGCCAATGTTGCTCATTTTAGTGATTTTATTGCTGTAGCCAATGTTGTAATGTCAATTTTGACATTTCCTTCCTGACACCAACAGGTTTCATCTTGGCATTGCTCTTTCTTTACCTGCCCCAAGATTGGAGAAGTTGAATGTTGAATTGGAAGCAGGAGACCTGAATCTGTGCCTTAGACCCAGGAGGTATACTGTAAGAGCAGACTCCTTGGCTGGAGGCCAAGGGAAGGAGAAAGTTATCAAAGGAGCAGGAGCATAGAGTCTTTAATCTGTGCCCTGACACCTCTGCTGCACCAGACCCCTGGTCCCATGCTTTTATCTGCCTGTGCCCACCTTGAACACTCCTTCCTGAGGCAGGTACATCATAGTGGGGCGTCTGTGACTTTAAAATATTTCCCAAACCATGTGACTCCTGTGCCTGACTCCCTGTCTTGCAGGCCTTGCTGACCCAGAGCATGTCCCCCTCCATCTTAAGAGTACTAATTCTCACCTAGTCTGGGGACACCCACAGTTTACAGACGAATACACTGGGTAGCAGCATCACACTGACATTTTGGAACAGGTCAGCTCTCCAGCTCTGTGTGCCTAGCTGTTTGAGTTTGCCAAGTGCTGCCAATATAAAATACCAGAAATGGGTTAGCAGTTATTGGAATTCATTATGGTTAAATTTACAGTTCTGAGGCTGTGAAAATGTCCAAACCAAGGCATCATCAAAAATGCTGTCTTCACAAGGTACCTCTGTACTCAGGGCTGTGTTTCTCTCTGGTCTCAGCTCCACTGTTTCCTCCACAAGGTCAGCTGCAGACTTTGTGGTTCTCTAACCCTTGCCTCTCTCCACAAGGTCAGCTGTGAACTGTCAGGTGAATGGCTCGTCACTTTTCCCCAGGACATTCTTTCCTTGCTCATCAGAACTCCAACATCAAAAACTACTCCAACTCTGTGCTTTCTCATGTCTTTTTATGTTTGAGTCCCCACCCACAAAGGGTGGGGCTCAACACACTACTTACTGTGGCCCAGTCACCTCCCTTATCGTAACTTAATCATGCCCAGATAACAGATCACTTTACAAGCAAAATCCAATATCTATTTTTGGAATTCATAATGATATCAAACTTACATATCCATTTATCCATCTTATGCTATATATTATTTTGTGGTGTATTTTAGCACTTTATTGATGTCCTAGGCCATGGATATCATTATTCCTCTTCCCATTCAATAGTCATTTAGATATATGAATTTAATTAACAGATATTATTCTTCAATCAATAAAGAATCTTGAACCTTCTGAGATTATTTTCTTTCTGCCTGAAGAGTGTTCTTTTTTTTTTTTTCTTTTTTTTTTTATTATGGGTAAAAATCAAAATTCTCACAATACATACAAACATTTGTAAAATGATATATAAATATATATGCATATATGTGTATTTGCTTACAAAAATGTTATTTATATATATATATTTTAAGAGGTGCTTAGATTACCTAAAATATTACACGGAACCCATGGTATCACTATTAATATATCCATTCAATAGTCATTCAGATATATGAATTTAATTAACAGATATTGTTCTTCAATCCATCCTGAATCTTGAATGTTCTAAGATTGTTTTCTTTCTGCCTAAAGAATATTCTTTTACATTTCTTTTAAAGTGAGGTGTTGCTACCAAACTTTATTAGTTTTTATGCATCTGTAAACATATTTATTTCACTTCTTCCTGAAAGATTGGGATGAATTAAATGTCAGACCCTCGGTGATCTCCACCGCTTTTGTGAGCACAGTTTGCTTTGAATTTCTCCATTTTGTTTTAATTGTAATCAGTTCTTTGCAGAAGAAATTAGGGGCATTCAGTTTTACAGCCTGCTTCCTGCCCGCCCCCCCACTTCCCAGAAAAAAATCTGTGCTCTCTGACTCTGGTAATGGAAATCACGGCACACCTCTTTGAGTTACACGGCTGATTTTGGAGTAAGGTTTGGTGGAGAAAGCATGGGATATTGAGTTCTTCTTGGGACCATTCCAGGTAGCAGTGTAATGGTGGTCAGCACCCCATTTTACACAATGATGTCCATATGCAAAATAAAGCCACTGCTCATAAGTTCCCATTTCTCCCAGACTTAAGAGACCTTTACTAATCCCTGATCCCTGGCTTAATGCTGTCATTTGTGTCTTGGGTGGACACTGGAAATATATGTTCTTACTAACCCATTGCTGTTTGTGTAAGCCTTTTGTGTGTAGGATATTTTGTTTAGATTCAGAGAAGGGACTTTGGATTATGTCACTTGTGATAGAATGCTTTAGTTTAGTTAAGGGCCACTGATTAGATTTCAGGCACCTGGATGGACCCCAGTCATTGTGCTGAAGTCCTACATACATGGAACACACAGAGAAAGAATGTTGCCATTATTACCCTGACATGTGGGACCGGGCTACAGGATCTCCTACAGCTGTGGACAGACACATTAACCCTGAGAGGGTGATTTAGAGGCCAGAGGCAGGACTCATGGAGCAGCTTGAAGCTGAAGACTTCCAGGCCAGAGGAGAAGGGAGAGGTGTGAGCAATTGTGTCTGATGGCCCACTGCTGAGCTCTGGGAGAAAATGAGTTTGGAGGAGAGGGCAGAGAGAGATAGGCAAGCCCCAAATTTTGCCTTGGCAGGAGTCCAGCAGCAGTTAACCCTTGTTAAGACAGCATTTTTTATGATGCCTTGATTTGGACTTTTTCACAGCCTCAGAACTGTAAGCTTTAACCCTAATAAATTCCAATAAAAGCCAACTAATTTCTGGTATATTTCATTGGCAGCGATTGGTAAACTGAAACAGCTAGGGAAATAGGTTTGGAGAGCTGCCCTGTTCCCAAATGGCAGAGTGATGATGCTGCCCAGTGAATCCACCTGTAAACTGTGGGTGTCTCCAAAGTAGGTGGGAATGAGTACTGGTAAGATGGAGGGTGAAGTGCTCTTGGCCATTAAGGCCTGCAAGACATGGTGTCAGGCAAGGTAGTCACATGGTTTGGGAACAGCCTAAAGTCACATATGCCCCAGTATGATGTACCTGAATCAGGCAGGGTTTGGCCAGGTAGGCAGGGGCAGATAAAAGCATGGGAACTGGGATCTGGTGCAGCAGAGGAATCAGGGCAGAGAGAGGAAGCTTCCTGCTCCTGCTCCTTTTTCCCTTCTCTCTTTCCTTTGGTCTCCAGCTTGTACACTCTGAAGTGGCTGCTCTTACTATACTCCTCCTGGGTCTCAGGCACAGATTCATGTCTCTTGCTTCCAGTTCTTCATTCATATTCTCCAATCTTGGGGCAGGTAAAGGAAGACCAAAGACAAGGTGAAACTTGATGTCAGGAAGGAAAGGTCAAAATTTACATTACATCATTGGCTAGAGCAATAATGTCATCAGAATAAGCATCATTAGGCCAGAGACTATAATAAATAGAACTGGAATCCCAGAAAATCCTGGAACCCAGGGCTGACAAGAATAGAAGTGAAGTTGTGAGATGGGGCAATATTTTTATAGAACCTCAGAGGGTGCAAATGGCAGATATTTCTCAAACTAAATAAATATTAAATTTTCAACCCATTTTATCAGTGTTGAAAATGATGCAGACCACTTCAATCCCAGAAGAGAACGGAGGGGTTGAATGGAAAGAAGCTGAAGAACAAGTGAAGAAGCTGGAATGTAACATGTGTTCACTGCACTTCCCCCAAGCCAGAGAGGGTATGTCCTGTTTGAGAACAAAACTCTCAGAGCCCCAATGAAAAACATCATCATAGGTTCTTCATCTAAAATGAGGACAAGGATAAAGCCCTGCTCAGCACTCACATTCTCAGTTTGTGATGTGTGTCACTCTAGCCGGTCTTCACTGGTGGTAAGCATCAGGAAGTCCATCTTCTCCTATGGTGCTAACAGCCCTCTCACCGGACACGTTTAGAGAGCAGTGTGGAATTCACATGGTCGTGTCTATGCTCCTCATGTTCCGTGCTCACTCTTTCTGAGGGAGGCCTCAAACTGCTCAGGCAGCTGGGGAGGTGGCCGAGGGAGTGAGAAATTTTCCTTTATGGGGGACTGTATTTGCAAAGGTGAGCAGAATTTCTCCCCTAATAATGTTGGAGATACAAATCGATATGTTCAAATCACCCACTTTGTACGATTTCATTGTGTACTATTTTCATAATTTCATTTAAATTATAACCAAATTATCCGTGTAAAGAGTATAAAAATAATTTATATCTGTTATGGCACACAGTCAAATGCCTTTTCTAGCCTAAAACCCCATTCCTGCTTCGTCAGAATTATCTGCACTGGCAGATTGTTTTGGCTTCACATTTCTGTTTGTAAATACATGCATTCTCTAGTTTCATCCATCTCACACCCTATCACATATGAGAAAATATTTGAGTACAGGTTAAGGATATAAATGAATTTTATAACTTAATAAAATACTTGAGATTAGAAGTATATCATCTAAGTATGACGGGACCATTTCTGATTTAAAATAATGAGGAAAATTGGAGTGAAGTAGAAAGCAGGACACTGTAGTACACTGGCGGTTAAACTTGAATCCACATCAGTATCAGGTGAAGAAACTGAATAAAATATCAATGGTTGGGGTGCCTTATAAGAAAATGCTAAAAAATGTGAAGCATTAATTTTAAAATGGTAAATTTTTAAATGCTTACCCAGAATATAATGGATTGAAGAACCAGTGAAAACAACCAAGATAATTTGAAATAAGTGGAAAGCCCATCTTTATATAAATTAAGAGAAATCTCGGGTTCTGATGCATAAATTAGGGGTAACAAATTGAACAGAGATGCATGTAGAAGAAGATGTGGGAGGAGCAGATCTCAGAGCAAAGTGCAAGAGCACTTTTCCAAGAGGAGAAAGGCATCCTGAATTGCAAAGTCACAGCCACTTCCTTACAATATTGGCAACAAGTTGCACAGACTGGAGCTGGAGATTCTTTGAAGATTCACGTTCATTACATTCACAGGGTTTCTCTCCAGTATGATTGTTGTAATGTTTAATGAGATACTGCCTCTGGCTGAAGGCTATTCCACATTCCTTACATATATAGGGTTTCCCTCCACTATGAATTTTCTTATGGTCAGTGAGATTTGATTTGCTACTGAAGGCTTTCATACATTACTTACATATATAGGGTTCTATCCAATTTGTCTTCTATGGTGTGTAATGAGGCTTGATTTCTGAATGAAAGCTTTCACACATCCATTACATTCATAGGGTTTCTCTCCAGTATCTATTCTCAGATGGTTCGTGAGGTTTTCCTTCTCTTTGAAGGTTTTCCATATTCATTGCATATAGAGGGTTTTTCTCCAGAATGAATGCTCTGATGTTTAATGAGCTATTGCTTTTGGCTGAAGGCTTTTCCTCATTCATTTTGTTTCTGTTCACTATGAGTTTTTTCATGTTCTGTGAGATATTATTTGGACCTAAAGGCTTTTTCACATCCCTTACATGAATAGGATTTCTTTGCAGTAGGAAATCTCTTATATCTGAGATTTGACATTTGAATTAAAGCTTTCCCACATATATATGGGTTCTCTTCAGTAAGAATTTTCTGATGAATAAACAGGTTTTCTGTCAGGTTGAAAACTTTCCAACATGTATTGCATTTCTATGCTTGTTTCCCTGTATGGCTTTTAAAATGAGGAGTAAAAAATGATTGTAAGGAGCAGGCTACACCCAGAACACACATATGGTTTCTCTATAGTGTGAATTTTCTCATATTCTATGAGGTTTTGTTTCAGATGGAAGCATTCCCTTATTTATTACAATACTAACTATTGTATGAATATTTCATGCTCAATGAAATTTAATGCCTGACTAAAAGGATTTCCAATATTCCTTATATACACAGGGTTTTACTCCTGCATGTTTCTTTGATATGACTCTAACTTTCCCAAATTCATGAAATCCCAAATGGTTTCTCTGAAGGCTTAATTCTCAGGTATCTCATGAGGTTGAATTTCCAAGAAAACTTCACACTCATTAAACATAAGGATAGGACTACCATGTGGGTCAAACTGTCAAAATTCACTGTCTTCATTTATTTTCTTATATAGATTCCCTCATGCTTAGGTAAGCATGATGCAAATTCCGTCAAAGTGAAGTTACATTCATAGAAGTGTTATTTTGTGGAAGCAATGATTGCAGTCAGAGAAAATGTTTTCCCAATTTTCTTACATTCTATGCCTTCATCTTATGTCTGGACTCTTGTGTAAGTGGTTATAGCTTCATTCACAAACCTTTTGTTATGTAGCTCATTTTGCTTTTTAATGTCCTAGGCTTCTTCATAGTTCGTGGGGTGCAGAAAAAGCAGTGCTTAGACGGAAATTTATAGCATTAAATGCATTCATTAGAAAAGAGGAAAGATCCAATATCAGTCATCTAAGCATCCAATTTGGGAAGCGCAACAATATCACTTTTTTATTTGCTCCATCATTAATGTCTCTTCTTGCTTCAAATGAGCATCACATCCTGTTTGGTGACTTCATAACTAGGAAATGGGGAAGTGGTACAGCACTTGATTTATGGTGGGGACATACCACACCCCGTAAATCAACACTGAAACCTTCAGGGTTCTTAAGGATAAGAAAGTTGTAGCTTCCAAAATGCATGAGTAAGGTGGACCCAGTACAAAGTCCAAAATGGCAACCCAGGAAACCCTGAATACTTTGTTTCAGACTGATTATTTTTGTTCAATTTCTTTTTCTTCTATTTATTTGGATGAGATGCACTATTTAATATTCTTTAAAGTTTCCTGTGGAAATTATAACACTTTTGAATGCCTTTCCAAATCTGCACTTATCATTTGTTATTGACTTGCCAAATAATGTATTTTAAAACATTTTATATCTTTTGTCAGCCAAAGGGGTGCTGATGCAAAATACCCAAAAACGGTTGGTCTTTTTAAAGGGTATTTATTTGTGGTAGAAGCTTACAGTTACCAGGCCATAAAGCATAATTTTCTTCTTTAACCAAAATCTGTTACCCCTTCTTGGAGCAAGAGAGCTGCCAATATTTGCTAGAGTTCAGGCTTCTTGGGTTCCTGTCTTCCCAGGGCTGCATTTCTTTCCTGGCTCAGCTCTTCTGTTCCTTCCACAAGGTCAGCTGTAGACTATGAGGCTCTCTAATCTTTGCCTCTCTCCAAAAGTCCAGCTATGAACTCTCAGGTGAATGGCTTGTCACTTTTCCTTCGGACCTACTGTCATTGCTCATCAGATCTCCAACATCAGAAACTATTTCAACTCTGTCCTTTGCCCTGTCTTTTTATGCTTCAGACCCCACCCATTAAGGGGCAGGGCTCAAGATAATGACTGTGCCCCAATCAATTCACTTATCATAATCATGCCCAGAATAACAGACCAGTTTTCAAGCATAATCCAATATCTATTTTTGGAATTCATAATGATATCCAACTGCTACATATCCATTTACCCATCTTTTGCTATATATTATTTTATGGTGTATTTTAATACTTTATTGATGTCCTCGGCCACAGATATCCTTATTCCTTTGTCCATTCAATAGTCATTTAGACATATGAATTTAATTAACAAGTATTGTTTTTCAATCCTTCCTGAATCTTGAAGCTTGATATTATTTTCTTTCTGTCTGAAGAATATTCTTTTACATTTGTTTTAATGTCAGTTATTGCTAGCAAACTATATTCATTTTTACACATCTGTAAAGGTATTTACTTCACTTTTTCCTGAAGGAATGAAATGAATTAAATCTCAGGCCCTCTTTGATCTCCACTCTTTTTGAGAGCCCACATAAGGTTGAATATCTCTATTCTGTTGTAAATGAAATCAGTTCGTTGGAGAAGTAATTAGGGGCTCTCAGTTTTACAGCCTGCTTCCTGCACCCCCCCCCAGGCAAAATCTGTGTGCTCTGACTCTGGGGATGGAAATAATGGCACACCTCTCTGTGTTACACACTTGATTTTGGAGCTAAGATTTGGTGGCATAAGCACAGTATATTGAGTTCTTCCTGAGACCATTCTAGGGACCAGTGCAATGGTGGTCAACACCCAATTTTGCTCAATTATGGCCACACCCAAAGTACAGCCACTGTTTCATGAGTTGCCATTTCTCCTGGAATTAGGAGACCCCTCCTGATCCCTGTGCCCTGGGTTAATGCCCTCATTTTAGTGTTGTGTGGACCCTGGAAAAGTATGTGCTTACTAACCCATTGCTGTGTGTGTAAGCCTTTTGTATGTGGGACATTTTGGTTATATTCAGATGAGGGACCTTTTGTATGGTCACTTTTTATTAGAGTGCTTTATTTTCATTAGGGGCCTCTGATTAGATTTCAGTCACCAGGACGGACTCCAATCATTGTACTGAAGTTCTACATACATGGAACACACAGAGAAAGAATGCTGCCATGTTTACCCTGCAATGTGGGATAGGGATCTGGGATCTCCTAGAGCTGTGGAGAGACACAGGAACACTGAAAGACAGAGGGAGAGACCAGAGGCTGGATTCATGGAGCAGCTATTAGCTGAAGATATCCATGACAGAGGAAGAGGGAGAGGTGTGAACAATTGTGTCTGATGGCCCAGTGCTGAGTTCAGAGAGAAAGTGAGTTTGGAGGAGGAGGCAGAGAGACACAGTCAGACCCAACATTTTGCCTTGGTAGAAGTCCAGCAACAATTGACCACTGTTAAGACAGCATTTTTTATGATGCCTTGATTTGGACATTTTCACAGCCTCTGAACTGAAAGCTTTATCCCTAATAAATTCCAATAAAAGCCAACCAATTTCTGTTATTTAGCATTGGCAGTGCTGGGTAAACTGAAAGAGCTAGGGTCACAGGTTTGTAGAGCTGTCCTGTTCCCAAATGGCAGAGTGATGATGCTGCCAAGTGAATTCACCTGTAAACTGTAGGTGTTTCCAGACTAGGTGGGAAAGACTCCTGACAAGGTGGAGTGGGAAGTGCTCTTAGCCATTAAGGCCTGCAAGACATTCAGTCAGGGAGGGGAATCACATGGTTTGGGGGCTAGACTATAGTCATAGATGCCCCAGTATGATGTACCTGCCTCAGGCAGGTTTGGCCAGGTGGGCAGGGGCAGTTAAAAGCATGGGACCTGGGGTCTGGTGCAGCAGAGGAGTGGGGCACACAGAAGAGCCTTCTTGCTCCTGCTTCTTTTTCCCTTCCCTCCTTCCCTTGGCCTCCAGCATGGACAATCTGAGGTGGCTGCTTTTACTCTACCCCTCCTGGGTCTCAAGCACAGACTCATGTCTCCTGCTTCTAGTTCTACATTCATCTTCTCCAATTTTTGGACAGCTAAAGAAAGAGTAATGCCAAGATGAAACTAGTTGGTGTCCAGAAGGAAATGTCAAAATTCACATTACAGCATTGGCTTCAGCAATAACATCACCAGAATGAGCAACATTAGGCCACTGAACCTAATAAATAGTATGGGAATCCCAGAAAGTCCTGGGACCTAGGGCTGACAAGAATGGAAGTGAGGTTGTGAGGTTGTGCAATGTTTGCAGAAAACTTCTGAGGGTACAGATGCCAAATAGTTCTCAGACTAATTAAATATTATATTTGCAACCCATTTTTATCAGTGTTGAAAATGATGCAGACCTCTTCAATCTGAGAAGAGAACAGAGGTGTTGGATGGGAAGAACCTGATAAATAACAGAAGAAGCTGGAATGTAACATGTGTTCACTGCACTTCCCCCAAGCCAGAGAGGGAATGTCCTATTTGGGAACAAAACTCTCAAAGCCCCAAAGAGAACCATCATCATAGGTTCTCAAACTGCAAAGAGGAAAGGATGAAAGCCCTGCTTAGAACTCACAGCCTCAGTTAGTGATGTGAGTCTCTCTAGCGTGTCTTCATTGTGGATTAAGCAGCAGGAAGTCAGGCTTCTCCTGTGGTGCTAACAGCCCTCTAACTGGACACGTGTACAATTCAGTGTGGCTTTCACACTGTTGCATCCATGCTCCTCGTGTTCCGTGGTCACACTTGTTAAGGGAGGTCTCCACCCATCCAGGCAGCTGGGGAAGGGGCCGAAGGGAGTGAGCACTTTGCCTTTATAGGCAACTGTATTTGAAAAGAGTGAGGGGAACTGCCCCTCCCAGTAATATTGCAGATACAAATCAATATCTTCAAATCAAACACTTTGTATGATTTCTTTGTGTACTATTTTCAAAATTTCTTCTTAATTATAACCAAATTATCTGTGCAAAGAGTATAAAAATAATTTATGACTGTTATGGCAAACAGCCAATTTCCTTCTCTAGCTTCAATCCCCATTCCTTCTTCCTCAAAATTGTGTGCATTGGCAGACCTATATGGGTGCACATTTCTATTTTTAAATACATGTATTCTCTAGTTTCATCCATCCCACAAACTGTCAGATATGAGTAAGATATTAGAGTACAATTTAATATAAATAAATTTTCTAACTTCTTAGAATACTTGAGATTAGAGCTATGTCATCTTGTTATGAAAGGATAATTTCTGATTTAAAATAATAAGGAAAATTGGAGTTAAGTAGAAAACAGGCTGCTGTAGTTCAGTGGCTGTAAAACTTGAATCCCCATTAGAACCAGGTGAAGAAACTGAAAACTACAAATGGTTGGGGTGCCTTATAAGAAAATGCTACAATAAAGGGCAGCATTATTTTTTAAATAGTAATTTTTTAAATGCTTACCCACAATGTGATGGATTGAAGAACCAGTGAAAACAACCAGGATAATTTGAAATAAGTGGAAAACCCATCTTTACATAAACGAATAGAAATCTCAATTTCTGATGCATTAATTAGTGGTAATAAATTGAACACAGATGACTGTGGAAGATGTGGGAGGAGGAGATCTCAGAACAAACTCCAAGTGCACGTTTCCAAGAGGATAAAGACATCCTGAATTGCACACTAACAGTCTCTTCCTTAAAGGATTGGCAACAAGTTGCACAGACTGGAGGTGGAGATTTTTTGGAGATTCACATTCATTACATTCACAGGGTTTCTCTCCAGTATCAATGTTGTAATATTTAACGAGATAGTGCCACTGGCTTAAGTCTATTCCATATTCCTTACATATATACGGTTTCCCTTCGGTATGAATTTTCTCATGGTCAGTGAGATTTGATATGCTTCTGAAGGTTTTCCTTCATTCCTTACATATATATAGGGTTTCTCTCCAGTGTCTTCTTTGGTGTGTAATGAGGCTCTATTTCTGAATGAAAGCTTTCCCACATCGATCACATTCATTGGGTTTCTCTCCAGTGTGCATTCTCAGATGGTTAATGAAGTTTTCCTTCTTGTTGAAGGCTTTTCAACATTCATTGTGTAGAGGGTTTTTCTCCAGAATGAATGAGCCAATGTTTAATGAACTATTGATTTTGGCTGAAGAATTTTCTGCATTCTTTATGTTCATTTTGTTTCGGTCCCCTGTGAGTTTTTTCATGTTCTGTAAGATATGATTTGTACCTAAAGAATTCTTCACATGCCTTACATGCATAGTGTTTCTTTGCAATAGAATATCTCTTGTATCTGAAATTTGACATTTGCATTAAAGCTTTCCCACATATATATAATTTCTCTTCAGTAAGAATTTTCTGATTAATAAAGAGGTTTTCTGTTAGGTTGAAAACTTTCCCACATGTATTACATTTCTATGCTTGTTCCCCTGTATGGCTTTCAAAATCAGGAGTAAAAAATGACTGTTAAGTGTGGACAACATACAGGATATTAATATGGTTTCTCTCTAGTTTAAATTTTCTCACATTACATGAGGCTTTTTTTTTTTCAGATGGAAGGATTCCCATGTTCATTACAATACTAACCAATGTATGACTATTTCATGCCCAATGAGATTTAATGCCTGGCTGAAAGGTTTCCAATATTCCTTACATTCACAGGATTTTACTCCTGCACATTTCTTTGATGTGACTCTAACATTCCCAAATTCATGAAATCCCAAATGTTTTCTCTGAATAATTAATTCTCAGGTATCTCATGAGGTTGAATTTCCAAGAAAACTTCACACTTGTTACAGGTAAACGGGAGGACTACCATGTGGGGCAAACAGGCAAAACTCATTGTCCACATTCTTTTTTCCTTACATAGATACCTTAGGTAAGCATGATGCAAATTCCCTGGTTGGAAAACACTATGTTAAGAGCCAGAGCATAAAGGGTTAAGCATTTAAAAAGCATGCTTGCTGGCAGAGAAACATTAGTAAATGTCTCTAAGGACAGTGCATACTGCAGACTTCGGTGGGAAGAGGCAGGGTGAAGTGAACACACCACTAAGATATTTTGTCTGAATTCCCAGAAAGGTTGTCTGGAAACAAAGAAAAAGGCAATGCTCTCAAGTACCAAGCTGGGAAACAAGTGAAGGATGCCCTATTTTTGTTATTAGCTTTGCAGTATAAAAAGCAGCCTCAGCCAAAATAAACTTGCCTGCATTCCACATGGAGTGAGGTCCCTTCATCCCAAACGTTCTTTGGATCATTTTATGCACCGTTTACCTCCACATTGAATTACAACAGATGGCACCAAACATGGGGCACATCTAGTCTTTTCTCTGTATAAGTGCCATGGAAACAATGACTGCTGGGTCGGACGGTCCTTGCATTCTGTTGGTGAGTCAAATAATCTTGATCATCAGTGTAATCGGTAATCAGCCAACTCGGTTAGAGGAATATTCCCAAGTTTTGAAAACCTGGTTAAAGAATACAGTGATATCTGTGACGACCCTAGAGTTACTAGAACTCTTTACACTTGTACAGAAATATTGTTATGTATGGTCTTTGTATAGTCTTTTTTCTGTTGCTCTTGAACCATTACAGTCATATGAAAATGAAAATATTAAAATGGATACTGCGATTGCTAACACTGTAGTAGAACAGGTTATTGATAATTTTAATGAAAATATATCTGAAAAACTTAATGAACAAGCAAAAACAGATAAAATCATGTCTATTAAAAAGAAAAAAGAAAAAGGGTGTTTATGGAACTTTTCAAGTGGATGTTAAGCCGTCCGTCCTAAAAGATGATTTATTGTCTTTTAAACCAGCATCTGTGCCTCCTAAGGTATCTACTAATCCATTCTTTACAACATTTGATGACATTCCAAAAGTTTCTGTTTTTGGTCCAGCACCATCCTCTTCAATCATGAAAAGTACATCACAGGGAAGTAGAGAAGGAAATTCAGAGGCTATGCAATTTTTCTTTACTTTTCCAGTAACAGTAACTCAAATTCCAGTAGATGCTAACAATCCTCAATGGGGTGTACGATATGACCATGCTCCTATTCCTTTTTAAACTACCCAAAATTTAAAAACCATGCACTCAATATGGTCTAGATTCTCCTTATACTCAGAATTGTTGGAAGGAATGGCACAAGCAAACAGATTAATACCCTAGGATTGGGCTTTGTTTGTTCAAGCTGTTCTTAATTCAGCAGAATTTTTACAATTTAAAACTTGGTGGGCTGATAAAGCTAATATTGTAGCATGATGAAATCAATAGGAAAATCTACTAGTGCCTATTACTGCTGAATAAATATTAGAAGGTCAATGGGCTGAAATTCCTCGCCAAGCTCCATAAGAAAATATTGCCATTTTACAAGTGTGATTGTGCTGCCTAGATGCCTGGCAATGAATCTCTACACCTGGAAGGGCTGTACAATCATTTTCAAAAAAATTGTTCAAGGAAATACTGAAACCTATGCTGAATTTTTAGCAAGGCGGGTAGATGTAATCAACAAGACATAAACTCAATCTGATCTTAAAGAATTGCTTATTCTAATGTTGGCTTTTAATAATGCTAGCAGTGAGTGTAAAAAGGCTTTATATCCAATAAAGGCAAATGGAAGTACTTTACAGGATTATATAAAAACATGACAAAACATTGGGCCTCATACCTATAACATGAACCTTCTTGCAGCTGCTCTAAAGGGACATAGTCCTGTTGTTAATAATTTAAATTGCTTTAAATGTGAGAAAGCAGGTCATATGAAAAAATATTGCAGAGCAAAAACTAGTGTAAAAGCTCCATTTAGCAGCAATAATAAATCAATTGCAACACGTGTGTGTCTGAAATTCAAAAAGTTACACTGGGTGAAAGAATGCCATTCCAAATATCTTAAAAATGGTAATCTCATTAATAAGTCAGGAAACGTCCAAGTGGGATTTGGTCAAGGCTCTCAGACAAACAATATGAGCACAATTCCCAATCTTGCTCATATAAACCCAGTGAGCAATACAGCAGTTCAATCCAGCCTGTAACAGAACTTAAGGCAGGTACCAAAAGCAGTACAGCAGTTGATCCTTCCTCAGCTGAAACTGAGTTTATTAGTCCCTAACCCTAACCCTAATGCTAACCTAAACCTAAACCTAACCCTAAACCTTAACACTAATTCTAACGCTAACCCTGACCCTAACCCTAACACTAACCCTAAACCTAAACTAATGCTAACCCTAATCCTAACCCCTACACAAACTGTAACCCCTACCCAAACCCTAACTAACTCTAACCCTAACACTAACTCTAACATTAACTATCCCTAACATAAACTGAACCCAAACCCTAATGCAAACCTAACCCTAAACCTAACCCTAACTCTAACACTAACCTAAACCTAACACTAAACCTAACTAACCCTAACTAACTCTAAACCTAACCCTAACCCTAACCCTAATCCTAACTAACCCAAACCATTACCCTAACCTAACCATAACCTAAATCTAACACTAAACCTAACCCTAACACAAACCTGAACCCTATCAAAATAGCTTTAACCTTATTTTTTCCATAGAGAAACAGGTATTATCACTTTTTAAAAAAAACACAGTGCTTGAATCTGCTTTCTCAAAGACAAATCCTCAAAGGTAGCTTTTATTTCAAACTCACATATAAGTTGTTCTTTTACCTAAGAAAAGGTAAATGCTAAAAATAGTTAAGTTCATGTGATATAAGTTGATTGAAGTATTTAAAACTGTTGTATAATTAAAAGAAATTTTCTAATTTTATAACAATAAAAGTTATACAAATAAAAGGTTAATATGAATACTTTAAAAGTGTATAAAATTCCTGAAATTTTAATAATGATTCCAAATAATATTAAATAAAAATATAATGCTATTAATCAAAATTTTTAGTTATAACTACAAAAAGTAAGTAGCCATTAAAGGCTGCCGGGGTAGCACATAACAGTAAAATATAGTAAAATAAAATAACACCACTGCAGCATGCAGTGATCCCAAATATTGCTAGTTTGTTGCAAAAAATTAATATCCAGTTATGTCACCATCACTTTGTTTTAAAACTTGCTAAAGTTTTCTTTAGTATTTTCATAAACATGTCAATCCACCCACATTCCCTTTCCTGTAAAATAGCCAACAATAAACCAACTTTATATTCAACAGGGTAAGCAACAGCCCCAATTCTAATTATAATGTTAACAACAAAATCAATGCAAGTATTAAAATTACAAATTAATGTATTACACCACAGCCCAAATAGGAAATACTAATTTGTTTTTACATATGCCTCAAATTATACAAAATAAAGAAATTGAGGTCATTCTAATTATGCTATTAAGAATCTTAAATGCTTAAGAAATATACTTTTATTCATTGGATGTCTGTTGTTGTATAATCTACTATAGTTATGAATTTTGTATAATAAACTAAAATACTAATCAAAACTTTAATACAATACATTGCATACTTAAGTAATTTAATAACTTGTATATTACACGTAAATGGGTTTTATTAAATGTATATGTAAATAACTTGTTTTGAGTTTCAACAGTCCTGAAACTAAATATATTAAAAAAACAAGTCTGGCAAGTATTGCTCAAGCCTAAAAGTAAAGCATCACACAGAAAACTTTGTTAATCAACAAATCAAAGCCTTGCTACTTAACACTTTTCAAATTTCAGGAAAAATAATGGAAATTTAAATGGTAAGCATTATGTTTTGCAACAATTTTTTTTAAAAGTGCATTTCAATGGATGTTGTATTCCTCCCTGGGGGAGCAGTCCACTCTCCCAGGGATTGATGCATAAACCTTAAAATGTACTGCCCAGTGAGAATTGTGTTCCTTCCTGAGAAGGCTGGCCACTTCCATGGGAATTAGCAAAATACTCACATGTTGGCATCTATAGTATCAAATTCATTAATCCTAAACACAGTCAACCAAAACTATAGTATCAGTTGCTACTTCAACAATACAACACTTCCCAGCTAAAAGCCAAATATTGGTAAGTATAGATAAGACTGCTCTATTTATCTGTCATTCTGTAACTTTGTTCAATATTGACTTAATCTTTTAATTAGTTATGCTATTTGTTTCTCCCTCTAATTGTCAACATAAGCTTATTAAACTAAAATATATTAACATTTATCTTGTATCTATCCAGGACTCTAGCCAAAAATAAGCTGAGTATATCAGTGTATCCCCTAATTTAGTAAGCCTGTGAATGTATGTATACTTACCATTAAAATTTAACAGTTAAACCTCTATAAAGACTGCAAAATCAAAAAAGGGGGAAATGGTGAGGTGCAAAAACAATTATATCAAGCATTATTAACAGTAAAATTTTTAAGCCAAAGGTCAGAATCATATACATCAGCAGCAGAACATTTCTTGCAAAAATCAGGCATTAATACAGAAACAAATATTGGACAACTAGTTTACTGAAAGCATAAAAATAATAATCAATGGAACAAGGCAGAAGTAAATTTGGGATATAGGGTCGAGGTTTTGCTCTTATCATTACAGATAAAGAAGACCAGCTTTGGGTCCTGTCCACATATCTGAAACCTAGACATAAACAAGGCGAAGAAGCTGACACAGGAAGCAGAAAAGATGGTAACTTCTAAAAGGCAGAATGTCCCTCTAACACAGTTACACCTTACTATGTTTACCTTGAAAACCACAGCAGTAGGTAGTGGACTTTCACATAATTATACATATTGGGCTTATATTATTAATTCAACTCTTTTAGAATTGTTGACTTCGGGGGACAAATCCTACCCTATTTATATTAATCAGTCTTTTCATTTTCCTAGACCCATTGATCCTCACCTTCCTCTAAAACCGAGTAGGAAGGGAAATTTATTAAAAATTTAACCTTGCCTTTTCTTTAATGACTTAACTGCATAGGATCCATTGATCCATGTGTAAAGCCCCAAAGTCATAGTACAAAGTGATAAATGGCATACATGCCATGTTTCAACTGAGGTTGTGCTCTTTAATAATTCCTATAGAATTGTAAAGAATTGGGCCCTTATAGGGATACTGAAATCTAATATAAACACAACCATAACTTGAAAAATTAATAATTCAACAAAAACAATTAGTGAAAGCTATAATTATTTTTAGAATTTTGGGGATGTCATAAGTATAAATACGTTACTAAATTGGACTCATCAGGGAAGATTTATCCCACAATTATGGGAAACTAAACTTAACAAAACTAAAAATTATTTGGGGATATTATTTTTGAGAACAAGCCCAATTTTTTAAAAGGCAAGGCAGTAAAATTAATATTACCAGGTTAAAAAGAAAATCCACTTAATTTCTTAAACTATGTGTATGGTATCCCATTGTTTTTATAGTAGGAACAGTGAGCCTTAAACAAACATAGCTTTTCTGCAGCAATTGTTCACCTTACACTTGTGTATTAGAATCTGTTTTACAAGAGAGTTCTACTGCAGTTGTAATAGGATGATGGCATCGTGGAACTGGCTTTCGGTTCTCATGAATCGCTGCTGGCAGTCTTGCCCTGAGAGCCAAATCCTTTGGCATTTTCTAAATCTTTATTTAAAAAGAAGCAAACATTTAATTGGATTAAATATAGCTGCTGTATTAGGGCTTATAAGTATTATTTCAGCCACTGCTGTGGCAGGAACTGGCCTACATGAGAATGTCCAAAGAAATCAATATGTTGAAAATTGGCATCATAATGCTAGTGAGCTATAGCATGGTCAAGCATATATAGATGAGCAAATTAATAATAGGCTTAATTACTTAGAGATTGCTGTTACACAAATGGGAGATCAGGTATATAATCTAAATTTAAAACAAGGCTTGAATTGTGATTGGAATGAAATTGCTTTTTGTATCACTCCTGTCCCATACAATTATTCCCATTATGAATGGAAGAAAATTAAACATCATTTGATGGGTCATCACACAAATTTATCTATTGAAAGTACAGATTTAAATAAAAGGATTTTGAGCATGTCTCAGAAGCAACTTACTATGCTTCCAGGTAGCGAATTTTGGCAATCAGTTACAGATCAATTAAATAAAATGAAACCCTTACATTGGTGGAAATCAACCTCTGTAATTGCTAACTTCAGTGTGGGGATCATTGGTGCTCTGCATCTCTTAACTGTATTAGGAGGCATTCACAAATCCCTGCTGTCCCACATTTATAGGGCTAAAAGGCCAGCCATGCCAATCACTTGATTCTGCTTAAAACCCTTGAATCTCAAACCCCTGTCCAAGGATCTTGGCTGTTGGCCAGGGATGGGTAAGACCTTCAGAGGAGGGCAACCTAAGACAGGTACAGTCAACCGGGACAAAATACAAAAAAGGGGGAATTGATGGAAAAGATGATGAGAGCTAGAGCATAAAGGGTTAAGCATTTAAAAAGCATGCTTGCTGGCAGAGAAACATTAATAAATGTCTCCAAGGACACTGCATACTGCAAACATCAGTGGAAGGTTGCAGAACGGAATGAACACAACATTAAGATGTTATGATATGAATTCCCAAGAAAGATTTTCTAGGAACACAGAAAGAGGCAATGCTCTCAGATACCAAGCTGAGAAAATAGTGAAGGATGCCCTAATTTCATTATCAGCTTTGTAGTATAAAAAGCAGCTTCAGCTTAAATAAATTTGTCTGCATTCCACATAGAAGGAGGTCCCCTGGTCCCAAAGTTTGTTTATATCATTCCTGGCACCGTCTAGCTACATGATGAATTACAACATTTCATCAAAGTGAAGTTACTTTCATAGAAGTGTTATTTTGAAGAAAGAATGCTTGCAGTCAGAGAAAATATTTTCCCAACTTTCTTACATTCTCTGCCTTCACATCAAGTCTATACTGTTGTGGAAGTGGATATAGCTTCACTCACAAGCCTTTTGATATGTGGTTCTTTCTGCTTCTTAATGTCCTATGCTTTTTCATAGTTTGTGAGGTGCAACAAAATCAGTGCTTAGAGGGAAATTTATAGCATTGAATGCTTTCATTAGAAAAGAGGAAAGATCCGATATCAATAATCTAAGCGTCGAATATGGGAAGTGCATCAATATCTAGTTTTTATTTGTTCTATCATTCATGGCTCTTTTTGCTTCAAATGAGCATCACATCCACTTTGGTGACTTCATAACTAGGAAATGGGGAAGTGATACAGCACATGATTTATGATGGGACAAAACAACAGCACATAAATCAACCCTGGAACCTTCAGGCTTCGGAAGGATAAGGAAGGCACAGCATTCAAAGATGCATGAGTAAGGTGGCCCCAGAACAAAGGCCAAAGTTGCAACCCAGGAAAACCTGAATATTTTGTTTTGGACTTACTATTTTTGTTCAAATTTTTTTCTACTATTTATTTGGATGAGATGCACTATTTAATATTCTTTAAAGTTTACCAGGGAAATTATAACACTTTTGCTTGTCTTTCCAAATCTGCACTTAATATTTGTAACTGACTTGCCAAATAATGTATTAATGTATTTTAAAACATTTTATATCCTGTATTAGTCAGCCAAAGGGGTGCCAATGCAAACTACCAGAAATCTCTTCATCTTTATAGAGGATATTTCTTTGGGGTAGAACCATACAGTTACCAGGACATAAGGCATAAGTTTCTTCCTTCACCAAATTCTGATACCCATACTTGGAGCAAGAAAGCTGCAGACATTTGCAAGGGTTCAGGCTTTTGGGTTCCTCTCTTCCTAGGGCTGCATTCCTCTCTGGGCTTAGCTCTTTTGTTTCCTCCACAAGGTCAGCTGTAGACCATCAGGCAAACTGCTTGCTTCTCTTCTTCTAGGGCTTTTTCTCCAACATCAAAACTGCTTCTCAAATAAAACTTCTTCAACTGTCCTTTTCCATGCCTTTTATATTCAATTCCCCCACCCACTATGGAATGGGGCTCAATGCCCTCCTGATGTGGCCCAGTCAACGCCCTAATCATGCCCGGATTAACAGATGAGTTTACAAGCATGATCCAATTATTTTTTTGGAATTCATAATTACATGAAATTCCCCAACAGTTATATTCCACCCCCTGAATTCCAAAAATACATTACAATTCTCAAAAAAAACTTAAATCAGAGCAATTCACTCAAAAAATCATATTATAGGCATTTTAAAGAAATACAGTTCATCTTGAGGAAAACTCCCATCTGCTATCGAACTCTGAAACTTACAAAACCATTTAAGTGCTTTTAATACACAAATGGAAAGGCAAAGGATAAACATTTTCAATATCATAAGGAGAAATTTGGATGTTAAACATGAGCCATGAATCCTCTACAGTTCAGTAAAACTGCAGAGCATCCTCCATTTGATTTCAAAGTCCAAGTCATTCTTAAGATGATGGTTTATTCTCCTTGGGACCACATGGGGACCCATCCTTTCCACAGGCTTGCCCAATGGCCGCTTTCTTGATTCCACCCTCATCAAGCATCTGGATATCAACCAAGCTCCAGACCTCACCACCCAAGTGTGTTGGGGTGATTGCCACACCTTACCCAATCTTTGGTTAGAGTCTTAGCCCCCTAGTACAGTGAGGTGAAAATAACATTCCCCTTAACTTTTGGCATACAGGCTGTACCCTCTCAGAGCAAAGAGCTGATCACCTGGCCTTCCCTAACCTTTGGCATACAGGTTCAACCATCTCAGAGCAATGAGTTGACCACCTGGTGTTCTCTAATCCATGGGGGACAGGTACACCCCTCTCAGACCTATGGGGTGTTGACCTTAACCACCCAAATCTTTGAGGAATGTGCTCCAGCCTTTCTGCAACCTGGGATAGCAAAACTGTCCCAGAACTTTGGGTGGGGACATCCACCCTCTTCAACTGCTGGGGAAAACTCACCCTCTCTGAACCATGGGGCATCAAAACATTCTCAGAACATTGGGGAGGAATATCCACCCTCTTCAACTGCAGGGGTAAACCCACCCTCTCTGTACACAAGGGGGTGACTCCTCTCTTGGTCCAAGGAGATGTCTTAAGTCCAGATCTCTGCTTCCACGATTTTTTTCCTAAAGCTGATTCTCCTTCAACTCTCCTTTCCTTATTCTCTTTTGTCCAACCCGACAACAGTTTTGTTCATACAGCTCTCTCAAAAACTTTGTTGGTTTAGCCTGCAGGAAGCAGGGGTCCAAGCAAGCAGACAGTAAGGCTTTCTGCAAATCTTACCTAGATAACTGCATCTTCAATTATGATTTACAAGTTCCAAGTTTAGTAAAATCTTCAAATGGAGCATTTTTATCTGGGACTTTGATTTCAAGAAACTTGGAATTTCCAGAATCAGTTTCTGTTTACTTTGTGCCCAAAAGTTCAGTCCTTAGTGTATTTTGCTCATCTAGTATTTTGCTATAAGCTGCAAGGAGAAGCCAAATCACATTCTTGGAAAGTTCTTCAGGTAAATGTTTCAGTTCGCTATTTTCAAATATTGTCTTCCATATAACACCAGGAGTTAATCTTGCTAAGTTCTCTGCATCTTTAAAACATGGATCGCCTTTCCTCCAGTTTCCAATTATAGTTTCATCATTTACTTCCAAGGCATCATAGAAAGTCTCTTTAGCGTCCATATGACTATCTACAGTATCTTCAAAGTGATCTAGGCCTTTTCCATCAAGTCTTTCACAATTTCTCCAAAGGATAACCCTTATCCATGTATAAAACCATTCCAACATTTTGGCATATGCAAAAGCACTTCCCCACTCCTTGGTACCAAATTCTATATTATTCAGCCAAAGGGGTGCTAAATGAGAAATACCAAAGATGGGTTAGTCTTTATAAAGGGTATTTATTTGGGGTAGAAATCCACCTATACCAGTCCATATAGCATGAAGTTTCTTCTCACCAAAGTTCATAGCCACGTGTTGGAGCAAGACAGCTGCTGACTTTTGCCAGGGTTCAGGCTTCTTGTGTTCCTCTCTTCCTGGGGCTGCATTTCTCTCTGGGCTTCGTTCATCTGGTTCCTCCACAAGGTCAGCTGTAGACTCTCAGGGAAATGGCTCACTTCTCTTCTTCTGGGTCCTTTTCTCCTACATTAAAACTGCTTCTCAAAAAAAACTACTTCAACTGTCCTTTGCCATGACTTTTATATTTGATTCCCCCACCCACTAAGGGGTGGGGCTCAACTCCATACTGATGTGGCCCAGTCAACGCTGCAATCATGCCCAGATTAAAAGATCAGCTTACAAGCATGATCCCATTATATTCTTGGAATGCATAATTATATCAAATTCTCCAACGGTTACATCTGGTGTGTAATAAGGTTTGATTTCTGAATGAAAGCTTTCCCACATCCATCACATTCATAGGGTTTCTCTCCAGTATGTATTCTCAGATGGTTAATGAGGTTTTCTTTCTGGTTGAAGGCTTTTCTACATTCATTGCATATAGAAGGCTTTTCTCCAGAATGAATGCTCTGATTGTTTAATGAACTATTGCTTTTGGCTGAAGGCTTTTCTGCATTCTTTACATTCATTTTTTTTTTTCTGTCCACTATGAGTTTTTTCATTGTCTGTGAGATATGATTTCTACCTAAAGGCTTTTTTATATGCCTTACATGCATAGGGTTTCTTTGCAATAGGAAATCTCTTGTGTCTGAGATTTGACATTTGAATTAAAGCTTTCCCACATATATATGATTTCTCTTCAGTAAGAATTTTCTGATGAATAAAGAGATTTTCAGCCCGGTTGAAATCTTTCCCACATCTATTACATTTCTATGCTTGTTCCCCTGTATGGCTTTGAAAATGAGGAGTAAAAAAATGACTGTAAAGAGCAGAGTACATTCAGGACACTCATAAGGTTTCTATCTAGTGTGAATTTTCTCATATTCCATGAGGTTTTGCTTCAGATGGAAGCATTCCCATGTTCATTGCAATAATAACTTTTGTATGAATATTTCATGGTCAATGAGATTTTATGCCTGCCTGAAGGATTTCCAATATTGCTTACATTCACATGGTTTTACTCCTGCATGTTTCATTGATGGGACTCTAGCATCCCCAAATTCATGAAATTCCAAATGGTTTTTCTGAGAGTTTATTTCTCAGTTATCTCATGAGGTTGAATTTCAAAATAAATATCACACTCATTATACTTCAAGGGGAGGACTGCCATGGGGGACATACTGAGAAAACTCATTGTCTTCATTCTTTTTTCCTTATATAGATTCCCTCATGCTTAGTTAAGCATGATGCAAATTCCTTCAAAGTGAAGTTACATTCATATAAGTGTTATTTTAAGGAAACAATGGCTGCAGCCAGAGAAAATGTTTTCCCAATTTTCTTACATTCTCTACCTTCATCTTATGTCTGTACTCTTGTGGAAATGGATATAGCTTCATTCACAAGCCTTTTGTTATGTGATTCTTTCTGCTTTCTAATGTCCTATGCTTCTTCATAGTGTGTGGAGTGCAGAAAAAGCAGAACTTCGAGGGAAATTTATAGCATTGAATGCATTCATTAGAAAAGAAGATACAATATCAGTCATCTAAGCTTCCAATTGGGGAAGCGCAACAATATCTCCTTTTTATTTTTTCTATCATTCAAGGTTCTTCTTGCTTCAAGTGAGCATCACATCCAGTTTAATTACTTCATAACTAGAAAATGGGGAAGTGATACAGCACTTGATTTATGATGGGGGTAAAACCACACCCCATAAATCAATCCTGGAACCTTCAGGCTTCTGAAGGATGAGAAAGGTTAAGATTCCAAATATGCACGTGTAAGGTAGCCCCAGAAAAAAGGCCTAAATTGCAAACCAGGAAATCCTGAATATTTTGTTTTGGAGTGACTATTTTTGTTCTATTTCTTTTTCTTCTATTTATTTGAATGAGATGCACTATTTAATATTCTTTAAAATTTACTGGGGAAATTATAGCACTTTTACTTGCCTTTCCAAATCTGCACTTATTATTAGTTATTGACTTGCCAAATAATGTATTTTAAAATTTTTGTATCCTGTATTAGTCAGCCAAAGAGGTGCTGATGAAAAATGCCAGAAATCTGTGGGCCTTTATAAAGGGTATTTATTTGGGTTGGAATCTTACAGTTATCAGGCCATAAAGCATAAGTTTTGTCCTTCCCCAAAGTCTGTTACACCGTCTTGGTGCATAACAGCTCCTGACATTTGACAGTTTTCAGGCTTCTTGGGTTCCTCTCTTTGCAGGGCTGCATTCCTCTCTGGGTTCAGCTGTTCTGTTTCCTCCACAAGGTCAGGTGTAGAGTATGAGTCTCTCTAAGCTTTGCCCCTCTCCACAAGGCCAGCTGTTAACTGTCAGATGAATGACTTCTCTATTTTCATGGGGCCTTCTGTCCTTGCTCATCAGAACTCCAATATCAGAAACTACTCCAGTTTTCTCATTTGCCATGTCTTTTTATGTTTGAGACCCTAGCCACCAAGGGGCGTCACTCAACACCCCACTGAGTGTGGCCCAGTCAATGCCGTTAACATAAATTATCATGCCCAGATTAACAGAGAAGTTTACAAGCATAATCCAATATCGATTTTTGGAATTCATAATGATATCCAACTACTACATATCCATTTATATATCTAATGCTACATATTATTTTATGGTGTATTTTAACACTTTATTGATGTCCTAGGCCCCGGATATCATTATCACTTTACCCATTGAGAAGCCATTTAGATATATGAATTTAATTAACAGATATTGTTCTTCCATCCATCCTGAATTTTGAATCTACTGAGATTATTTTTTTTCTGCCTGAAGAATATTCTTTTACATTTCTTTTAAAGTGAGTTGCTTCTAACAAACTTTGCTAGTTTTTACTCATCTGTAAAAGTATTTATTTCACATCTTTCTGAAGGATTAAGATGAATTAAATCTCAGGCCTTCTATGATTTCCACTGCTTTTCAGAGCACACTTAGGTTTGAAATTTCTCCATTCTGTTGTAAATATAATCAGGTCTTTGGAGAATAAATTAGGGAATTTCAGTTTTACACTCTGCTTCCTGCCTCCCCACACTCCAGGCAAAATCTGTGTGCTCTGGCTCTGGGCATGGGAAAAATGGCACACCGTTCTGTGTTACACACCTGATTTTGGAGTTAAGATTTGGTGGTGAAAGCACAGTATATTGAGTTCTTCTTGGGACCATTCTGGGGACCAGTGCAATGGTGGTCAGCACACCATTTTACTCAATGATAGCCACACTCAAAGTACAGCCACTGCTTCATGAGTTCCAATTTCTCAAGAGATCCCTCTTGATCCCTGTGCCCTGGGTTAATGCCCTCATTTGAGTCTTGCATGGACCCCGGAAAAGTATGTTCTTACTAACGCTTTGCTGTGTGTGTAAGCCTTTTGTATGTAGGACATTTTGGTTAGATTCAGATAAGGGACCTTTCAATTGGGTCACTTTTTGTTAGATGGCTTTAGTTTAGTTTAGAGCCTCTGATTAGTTTTCAGGCACCAGGATGGACCCCAATCATTGTGCTGAAGTCCTACATACATGGAACACAGAGAGAAAGAGTGTTGCCATATTTACTCTGCAATGTGGGAGAGGGCTCCTGGATCTCAGACAGTGGTGTAGAGACACAGAAACCCTGAGAGTCTGAAGGAGAGGCTAGGGGCTGGAGTCATGGCGCAGTTTGAAGCTGAAGACATCCAGGCTAGAGGAGAAGGGAGAGGTGTGAGCAATTGTGTCTGATGGCCCAGTGCTGAGCTCAGGGAGAAAATGAGTTTGGAGGAGAAGGCAGAGTGAGACAGGCATACCCAACATTTGGCCTTGGCAGGATTCCAGCAGCAGCTGACCCTTGTTAAGACAGCATTTTTTTTATTGTTGGTAAAAATCAAAATTTTCACAATACAAAACAATATTTATAAAATGATATATAGATATATATGCATATATGTGCATTTGCTTACATAAATGTCATTATTATTTTTTCATATATATTTTAAAAGATGTTCAGAGTACATAAATATTACACAAAAGTTACAGGGTTTCCCATGATCTCCCCCTCCAATACCTCCCATAACATCTCACATAAACATCTTTAATTAGTGTGGCACATCAACTTCAATGGATATATACATCCTGGGGATTTGCCACTAAGCACAGACCACAGTTCACATTGTAGACCACACTCTCTCCCACACAGTTCTGCATGGTATACACTGATGTAAAATGGTCTATCTCCATCACCACAAGGTCACTCAGGACAATCCTCAAGTCCTGTAAAAGCCCCTGTATTAGAACTGCCCTTCCTCTCCCTGCCCCAAAAGCATCTAGTGGCCACTGCTTTACCTCTCTGTTATAATTTCTTCCATTTCTTGAATCCCAATATGTCTACAACAGAATACCTTTAAGTCCACTATAGTCCATAACTCTTCCCCCAATACTGAGGGGACTGGAATGGTAATTTCCACTCCATATCTAAGTGAGAATGAGCTTATATCCCATGGATACAGTGGGTGGAATTATCCTGTATTCAGCTGCAAGCTCTCTCCATTCCCTGGTATGGGGATTGTCCATCATCATTGTCTCCTTACCAGGTGAATTGGGTGAGTCCATTGAGCTGTAGAGTAGGAGGTGCAGCTCCACTGAAATTCCAGGCATGGCTGGTACATAGGCAGGCCATAGGCTCCGGTCTCTGGAAGTATACCTACAAACCCCAGCCTCACATATAAGTTAAATAGATGGGACTGATGGACGTGTGCTCGTAGGACTTACTTGAGTCCAATGCTGTCACTCTCAGAAGCACAGATTCCAAAGTAGGGCCCAATGATAAGGCATCAATCTCTGGGGATATCCTCCCTTATATAGGACCTGGGTGTCCCCATAGCCTTAGGAGTCCCTCTGTGTTGGGCGATATCAACTTTTGTGTTCTATGAGATCCTACTGAGATGTGCGTAAGCATTACCTCTGGGATGACCTCCCCACCCTCTTTGAAGTCCCTTAGCCACATGAACTCATTTGTCTTTTCCTTTTTCCCCTTTTATTCAAAGTTTATTACCAGTCATGTTTCTAGTTGGTACTTGGTATTAGTCCCTCATTGCCAGGGAGGTTCATCCCCAGGAGTCATGTCCAACATTTGGGGGAAGGTAATGCACTCATATGCTGAGTTTGGCTTAGAGAGAGGCTGCATTTGAGCAACAAGTAGGTTTCAGGTGGCAAATCTTTTGCACCCTATAACAGTAAGCCATGTTTCAATTACAAGAGCATAGACTCATAAGGCTAGTCATCAATAACAAAAACCCAAATTTGGGCCATCCTCTTTTTTCAGGCAGGGAATGACCAGGTTGACAGGGGTAGATAAAAGCATGGGACGTGGTATCTGGTGCAGCAAAGCAGTCAGAGCACAGAGAAGGGACTCCATGCTCCTGCTCCTTTTGCCCTTTCCTCCTTCCCTTGACCTCCAGCACTGACACTCTGAGGAGGCTGCTCTTACTGTATCCCTCCTGGGACTCACACAAAGATTCAGGTCTCCTGCTTCCAGTTCCCCATTCAACTTCTTCAACCTTGGGGCAGCTAAAGAAATACCAATGCCAAGATGAAACCTGTTGGTGTCAGGAAAGAAATGTCAAAATATACATTACAGCATTGGCCACAGCAATAACAGCACCAGAATGAGCAACATTAGTCCAGTGACCCTAATAACTAGTATGGGAATCCCAGAAAGTAAAGGTAAATAGGACTGACAAGGATAGAAGTGAGCCTGTGAAAGAGTGCAATGTTTGCAGAAAACCTCAGAGGGTGCAGTTGCCAGACATTTCTCAGACTAATTAAATATTAAATTTTCAACAAATTTTTAACTATGTTGAAAATGATGCAGACCTCTTCAATCCCAGAAGAGAATGGAGTTGTTGGATGGGAAGAAGCTGATGAACAACTGAAGAAGCTGGAATGTATCATGTGTTCACTGAAGTTCCCCCAAACCAGAGAGGGAAAGTCTTGTTTTGGAACCAAACCCTCAGAGTTCCAATGAAAACCATCATCATAGGTTCTGGATCCACAAAGGATGACTGGCAAACAGCACTGCTCAGCACTCACAGCCTCAGTTAGTGATGTGAATCACTCTAGTGAGTCCACTGGGGAATAAGTAGCAGGACATCCGTCTTCTCCTTTGGTGCTAACAGCCCTCTAAATGGATAAGTGTAGAGAGCAGTGTGTTCTTCACATGGTCGCGTCCATGTTCTTTGTGCTCCATGTTCTCTCTTGCTGTGGGAGGCCTCCACCCACCCAGGCACCTGGGGAGAGGGCTGAGGGGAGTGAGCACTTTTCCTTTATGAGGGAATGTATTTGCAAATTGTGAGGTGAAGTTTCCCCCACCCCAGTAATATTACAGATACAAATTGATATATTCAAACCAACCACTTTGTATGATTTCATTGTGTACTATTTTCATAATTTCTTTTAAATTATAACCAAATTATCCGTGTAAAGAGTATAAAAATAATTTATGTCTGTTATGGAAAGAGTCAAATTCCTTCTCTAACTGAAACCCCCATTGCTACTTCCTCAGCATTATCTGCATTGGCAGATTATTTGGGGTACACATTTCTGTTTCTAAATACATGCATTCTCTAGTTTCAAGCATCCCACAACCTATCATATATGAGAAAAATATTGGAGTACAACTTAAAAATATAAATAAATTTTCTAACTTCTTAAAATTCTTGAGATTAGAAGTATATCATCTAATTATGAAAGGAACATTTTTTATTTAAAATAATAAGGATAATTGGAGATGAGTTGAAAGCAGGCCACTGTAGTTGACTGGCTGTTAAACTTGAATTCACATCAGAATCAGGTGAAGAAACTGAAAAAATATAAATGGTTGTGGTACATTATAAGAAAATGCTACATGAAAGAGGCAAGACAGCATCATTTTAGGAGGGTACTCACTGACTAGCTCTCTGGGACAGCCAATTGTTGACGGGGTCCTGCCCATGGTTCTGTGCTCTGGGCACATGGAGTAAGAATCTTGGGTCTTCTATCAGTGGGCAGAGTAATGGCGTGGAGTGAACGGTGGAGATTCGTGAGTTTTGTGCCTGCCTGTACTGGTTAACACAGATGGCTGAGCCCCACCCACAGGAAAATGGCTGGTTTGAGCTGTGAATCCTGCACTAGTGACTCCCGCTCCCAGTGTGAGGGAGCATAATCTGAGGGAGGGAGTGCTCTGACAGAAGGTGGAGAGGGTTTTATCTTCTGTGGATTTAGCTGCCTGGACCCCCTCATGGCTTTGTGGTGCAGATAAGCTGGCTTGAAACAGAGCCAGGCAGAGGAGAGAGGTGAATGTGCTGAGGAAACCTGATTTACCAAGCAGCCCATTGACACTGAGGTCTGGCCCTAGACGGGGCATATTCGGCCAATTTTACTGCTCTGCACTGACAAGCATGAGAGCTTCAGCTCCCCTGAGGGTGCCAGAAAGGGGTAAGCGCTTCATTAGTTTCCACGAACCTATTTAGGGTCCCCTCATAGAAGGGGGTGATCTAGCAGAGGACTTTTTTTGGACCCCTTATATCACCAAATAAAGGAAGAAGACAGTCACTTTAAAAAATGAATTTATGTTATTAATTTAGTTTAATACCGAAAATCTGTCTCAAAACCTGCAGATAGAACCGAGAAGGGAAATTGATAAACACAAGCAGGCTGAGATGGTCCACAAAGACCCTAGAAGGAACAATTCCTCCTTAGCTTTGTTTGAGTACTTGCTGGTGAGATTGTTTGGTTTTACTCTGTTTATTTGTTGTCTCTTGCTTTTCTTTCCTCTTTCCTCCCTCCTTTCTATTTCCCTTCATTTTTAAAAAATTAGGTGCTGCTAGCTAAGCTCTTCTTTGCTGTTCTTCTTCTTCAGTGATTTCCCATTCTCCTTCTATGATGATATTGTATCCCAAGCTATCTCTTATCCTTCCTTCATCTCTCTGCCTTCTGCTTTCTGTTGTGGTTCTTAGACACCACGCTATTTTTTTTACCCCACAACCTAAGGGTGACAAGTTCTCTTCTATCTATTTTGTTTAATTCTTATTTTATTAATATTGGCTTTTTCCTTTTAGCCCTTTCTTTACTCTTTCACTCCTTCCTCATCATCCTAGCCTTCTAAATCATTATATATATATTCCTCTGTTTGGTTTCCCAGGCCATGGTAGGCATTCCACTTTTTTTCCTATTACTGTACACTGCCTACACAAGTTAAATATTCATTTCACTGAGTCCTATTTGGTCCCTCTTCTAAATATTATCAATATTACTATTATCTTTCTTCTTTCTCACATCTTTCAATTCCTCTGGCATTAATTTTTGCCTTCAAGAGTTAGGAGAGTTTAAAAACAGCTAACAAGACAAAACAGGAACAAAACAAAATAGGACATACATTATTCCAAAGAAAATATGGCTGAAGTAAGAAATTCGTTGTGAGTAATAACACTGAATGTGGATGGAATAAATTCACCACCCAAGAGACTCAGATTGGCAGAATGGATAAAGAAATATCATCCATCTATATGTTGTCTACAAGAAACTCCCCTTTTACCCCGGGATTCAAGGAGGCTGAAAGTAAATGGCTGGAAAACAATTTTACAATCTAACAATAGCCAAAAAGGAGAATGAAAACTATTCTAATATCAGACAAAATAGACTTTAAATGCAAAACTATTGTAAGATATAAAGATGGACACTATATATTAGTAAAAGGGGTAATCTCTAAAGAAGAGGGAACAATCATAAACATTTATGCAACTAATCGGGTGCCTCAAAATTCATGAGGCATAGTGGAAAAGTTAAGTGGAGAAATAAATGCATCTACAATTATAGCAGGGGACTTTAATACACCATTATCATCATTACACAGAACATCTAGTCAGAGAATCAACAATGAAACAAAGACTCTCAAAAATACATTAGAGGACCAGGACTTAATAGACATATACAGAACAATATACCCAAATAAAACAGGATTTACATTCTTCTCGAGTGCACATGGATCGTACTCCACGGTAGACCACATGCTAGGCCACAGAAAAACTGTCAATGAAATCAGAAAGATTGAGATTATACAAAGTAAATTCTCTGATGACAAGGGAATTAAATTGGAAATCACTAAGGGCCAGAGAAACAGGTTAGGCACAAGGATATGGAAGTTAAACAACACACTCTTAGACAAGCAGTGGGTCAAGGAAGAAATCTCAAAAGAAATCAGTAACTGCTTTGAAACGAATGAAAATTACAACACAGCATATGAAAACCTATGGAATGCAGCCAAAGCTGTCCTGAAAGAGAACTTCATAGCCATAAATACATATATTTAAAAGCCAGAAAGAGCTAAAATTGAAGACCTAACGGGAAACATGTAGGAATTGGAAAAACAACAACAAACTAAACCTAAAGGATGTAGAAAGAAGGAAATAACAAAGATTAGAGCAGAATTAGAGCAGAACTAAATGAAACAGAGAATAAGAAAGCACTAGAAAAATAAATAATTTAACATTGTCTTAGAAGTACTTACTCAAGCACTGAGGTAAGAAAAGGATATAAAAGGCATCCAGATTGGAAAAGAAGAAGTACAAATTTCATTATTTGCAGACAACATGATCCTATACATAGAAAACCTGGAGAAAGCTACAACAAAGCTTCTAGAACTTATAAAATAGTTCAGTAATGTTGCAGACTATAAGATCAATGCTCAAAAATCAGTAGCATTTCCATACACCAATAATGAGCAATCAGAGGAGGAAATCAAGAAAAAAATGCCATTTACGATAGTAAGTAAAAGAATCAAATACCTAGGAATAAATTTAACTAAAGATGTAAAGGACTTGTATACAGAAAATTACACAACACTGTTAAAGGAAATCAAAGAAGACTTAAATAAATGGAAAAATATTCCCTGTTCATGGATAGGAAGACTAAACATTATCAAGATGTCTGTCCTACCCAAACTACTCTACAGATTTAATGCAATCCCAATAAAAATCAACACTCTATTTTTTAAGGAATTGGAAAAATTAACCAAAAAATACATTTGGAAAGGTAGGAGGCGCCGAATTGCCAAAGTCATATTGATAAGGTAAAATGAAGTTGGAGATATCACATTACCAGACTTTAAAATATATTACAAAGATACAGTGATCAAAACTGCATGGTATCGAGAGGGGGGCAAGATGGCGTTGGTGTAGGAGGGCGCACACTGCAAGCTCCCAGAGCAAGGCGGATTG
>JAKSZT010054076.1:723664-814118 GCA_026826555.1 Tolypeutes matacus
GCACATGAAAAAATGCTCGACATCGCTTGCTATCAGGGAATTCCAAACCAAAACTACAATGAGATACCATCTTACACCCATTAGAATGGCAACTATTAAAAAAATAACAGATTCCAAGTTTTGGAGAGGATGTGGAGGACATAAACTCTCATCCATCCACTGCTGGTGGGATTGTGGAATGGCCCAGCCACTGTGGAGGACAATTTGGCAGCTCCTCAGAAAACTAACAATAGATCTTCCATATGATATAGCAATTCCACTGCTGGGTATATACCCAGGAGAACTGAAAGCAAAGACACGAACAGATATATGCACACCAATATTCATAGTGGAATTGTTCACCATTGCCAAAAGTTGGAATCAGCCCCGCTGCCATCAACAGATGAATGTATAAGCAAAATATGTACATACATACAATGGAATATTACTCAGCTGTAAGAAGGAATAAAGTGCTAACACACAGAATAACGTGGATGAATCTTGAAGACATTAAGTTGAGTGAAGCAAGTCAGTCATTGAGGATGAACAGTATATGACCTCACTGATTTGAACTGAGGAAAGTGAGCAGTCTCTGAGAACTATTGTCTGAAAGATAGGTAAATAAGGGAGAGAAAGAGAAGAGTGGCTGTGAGCCATCACCCAAATGGACATAATCCATGGTAAAAGGATAAAGTATAGTTTCATATTGAAGGATAGGACAGATGGGTAGTGATATTATCTGGTTTGTTGGTGCAGAGTTGACAAGTAGGTAGATTAGGAAGGGCAGGTTGGAATATGCAGGGCATGTAACTATGAATGTTTCATTCCATGAGTCAAGACAGGGGAGTGTCATATGCTCCAGGGGGATGAGGAGGAAGGAACAGTTAAGATCAAATGGGGTATTTAGTGGTCATGGGAAAGGTTTTTCATTACCTTACAGTAATGGACATAGGACATGGTAAATATTGAAAATTATTAAACTGTACTGTCTAAATTGTAAACTATACTGTAAATCATTGACAATGTTTAGTTGGTATATTTTACTATCTGTATAACAGTTATAACAATGCTAACATCCATTCATAAAAAAGGTTTTAATATGGGGAGGGGAAGGAGGAGGGAATTTGGGTATGTGGGAGCCTCTAGTATTCCATGTGTGACTTTGCTGTGACCTAAAACTTCTTTGAAAATTAAATGTAAATTTGGGAGACACTCGGGAATGAGAGGGGGATGGTGTCACATTACACTAGACATCTGATCATACAGTGATAAAAGAAAAAAAGAATAATTTTTAAATGGAATTTTTTAATTTTTCTTCCCATTTTTTTGAATTGCCCAATCTGCTAATTATATTTTATTTTTAGTTTATTGTTTTTTTCTTCTGAGTTTCCATGTACTTATCCTTGAATTTAAGCTTATCATTATTATGACTATTTCCTATTAATTGCATTTGGTTATTATATGGGCTTCATGTTCAAGGAAGGCTTAGATCACAGAAGGGTTTACAATGGGGGCTGCAGATGATCATTGGTGGGGGTGTCTGGGATGGCAGAATCCTGGAAGTAAGTTCACCTGAACATGCATGAAAGATATATAAATTGTTCAAATGATCAAGGGGTGTGGCATATTCATGGTGGGTAGACAAACACTCAATAAAGGAGGGAATCTGAATTCCCAGCCTGGAGAGCTCTGCCTCATTCTACAAGGAGCAGCAACAATCTCCTGAGTGTAGGAGCAGTGTCTGGCAAAAGGGGATGGCCCACTGATGGGTTCTTGTTATTTTGACAAACCTCATGAGTCTTTGCCCTTGTAATTGAAACTTAACCTACTGTTTTGGGGTGCCTACGGTTTGCAAACTGAGAGGCTCTTTGTTGCTCAAATGTGGCCTCTCTCTAAGGCAAATTCAGCATATGAATGCATTACCTTCCCTCCAACATGGGACATCACTCCCAGGGATTAGCCTCCCTGCCAATGAGGGATTAATACCAAGTGAGAACTGGCAAATCGACTGGAAAAAGATTTTGAATAAAGGGGGAAATTTTAAAGAGAAATGAGTTCATGTGGCTATGAGACTTCAAAGAGAGTCAGGAGGTTATACCAGAGGTAATGTTTACACACACCTCAGTAGGATCTCATAGAATACCAACGTGAATATCAATCCACACCAAGGGGCTCCTGAGTGCTCTGGAGATACCCAGGTCCTGCTTGTGGGGATAACCCCAGAGATTGATGCTTTATTAGTGGACTCTACTTTGGAATCTGTGCTCCTGAGAGTGACAGAGTTGGACTCAAATAATCCTCTCTGCACATGGCCATCAGTCACTTCTATTCAAACCTATATGTGATGGTGGAGTTTTCAAGTGTACTTCCAGAGACTGGAGCATCTGGCCTACCTATGTGCCAGCTGTGCCTGTAATCTCAATGGAGCTGCAACTCCTACCCTTCAGCACAATGGGATGATCTAAGTCACATGGTGAGGAGATGGCGATGGGCAATGGCCATCCCAGGGAAGGGAGAGGGCCTGCAGCTGCAGGCAGGGTAATCCCATTCACTGTATCAATGGGATATAAACTTTCTCTCACTTGGAGGTGGAGTGGACATCACCATCTCAGTCCCTTCAGGATCAGGGGGAAGAGTTATGGACTAGAGTGGACTTAATGGTATTCTGTTGTAGACATATTGTGATTCAAGCAATGGAAGAAATTATAACAGTGAGGTGGAGCTGGTGGCCATTGGATACTTTCAGGGCAGGGAGGGCAATGGCAGTTGAAATACAGTGGCGTTTTGGGGACTTGGGTGTTTTCCTGAATGGCATTGCAAAAACGGATGTAAACCACTTTACATCAGCATGCACCATGCAGAACTGTGTGGGAGAGAGTGTGGTCTACGATGTGAAATGTGGTATATGCTTGGTGGCAAGACCCCAGGATGTGTATATCCATTACGGGTGATGTGCCACACTGATGAAGGATGTTTGTATGGGATGTTGTGGGAGGCATGGGTGGTGGGGAACATGGGTATCCCTGTAATTTCTGTGTAATATTTAGGTAATCTAAGCACCTTTTAAAAAATAAATATATGTAAAGAAATAACATTTATGTAAGCAAATGCACATGTATGCATATATATTTGTATATCATTTTAAAATATTATTATGTACTGTGAAAATTTTGATTTTTACCCACAATAAAAAAGAGAAAAATAAAAAAGAAAATGCTACAATAATGGGCAGCATTATTTTTAAAATGGAAATTTTTTAAATGCTTACCAAGAATGTAATCATTTGAAGAACCAGTGAAAACAATCAGGATAATTTGAAATAAGAGGAAAGTCCATCTTTAGAGGAAGTAAGAGAAGTCTCGAATTTTGAAGCATGAATTAGTGGTTACAAATTGAAAACATATGAGTGTGGAAGAAGATGTGGGAGGAGCAGATCTCAGAACAAATTGCAACTGCAATTTTCCACGAGGAGAAATACATCCTGAATTGCGGTCACAACTGCTTACTTAAAAGATTGGCAACAAGTTGCACAGACTGGAGGTGGAGATTCTTTGTAGATTCACATTCATTATATTCACAGGGTTTCTCTCCAGTATGAATATTGTAATGTTTAATGAGATACTGCATCTGGCTGAAGGCAATTCCATATTCCTTACATATACAGGGTTTCCTACCACTATGAATTTTCTCATGGTCAGTGAGATTTGATTTGCTACTGAAGGCTTTCCTGCATTCCTTTCATATATTGGGTTTCTCTCCAGTCTGTCTTCTCTGGTGTGTAATGAGGCTTGATTTCTGAATGAAATCTTTCCCACATCCATCACATTCATAGGTTTTCTCTCCAGTATGTATTCTCAGATGGTTAACGAGGTTTTCCTTCTGGTTGAAGGCATTTCCACATTCATTGCATATATAGCGTTTTTCTCAAAAATGAATGCTCTGGTGTTTAATGAAGTATTGCTTTAGGCTGAAGGCTTTTCTGCATTCTTTACATTCATTTTGTTTCTGTCCACTATGAATTTTTTTCGTGTTCTGAGAGATATGATTTTTACCTAAAGGCTTTTTCACATCCCTTACAGGCATAGGGTTTCTTTGCACTAGGAAACCTCTTGTACCTGAGATTTGACATTTGAATTAAAGCTTTCCCACATATATACCATTTCTCTTCAGTAAGAATTTTCTGATGAATAAAGAGGTTTTCAGTTAGGTTAAAAACTTTCCCACATGTATAAAATTTCTATGCTTATTCCCCTGTATGGCTTTTAACATGAGGAGTAAAAAAATGACTGTAAAGAGCAGACAACATTCAGGAAACTCATATGGTTTCTCTCTAGTTTATCTCATATTCCATGAGATTTTGTGTAAGATGGAAGCATTCCCATGCTCATTACAATAATAACTAATATATGACTATTTCATGGTCAATGAGATTTAATGCCTGGCTGAAGGATTTCCAGTATTTTACATACACAGGATTTCACTCCTGCATGTTTCTTTGATGTGACTCTAGGTTTCACTAATTCATGAAATCCCAAATGGTTTCTCTGAAGGATTAATTCTCAGGTATCTGATAAGGCTGAATTTCCAAGAAAACTTCACAATCATTGCCCTTAAATGGGAGGACTACCATGTGGGGCAACGTGGCAAAGTCATTGTCTGCCTTCTTTTTTCCTTACATTTATTCCCTCATGCTTAGGTAAGCATGGTGCCAATTTCTTCAAAGTGAATTTACATTCATAGAAGTGTTATATTAAGGAAACAATGCTTGTGGTCAGAGAACATATTTTCTCAGCTTTCTTACATTCTCTGCCTTCATCTTTATCATGAATTGTTGTGGAAGTGGACCAAGCTTCACACACAACCCTTTTGTTTGTTGTTCTTTCTGCTTCTTAATATCGAATGCTTATTCACAGTTTGTGGGGTGCAGCAAATCAGTGCTTAGAGGGAAACTTATAGCACTGAATGAAATTTATTAGGAAAGAGGAAAGATTCTATATCAATCATCTATGCATCCAATTTGGGAATTGCAACAATATCTCCTTTTTATTGTTTCAGTCATTCATGGCTCTTGTTTCAAATGAGCATCACATCCAGATAGGTGGCTTCATAACTAGGAAATGAGGCAGTGATACAACACTTGATTCATGATGGGGACAAAACAACACCCCATAAATCAACCCTGGAACCTTCAGGCTTCTGAAGGATAAGAAAGGTGCAACTTCTAAACATTCACGACCAAGTTGGAACCAGAACAAATGCCAAAAGGGCAACCCAGGGAATCCTGAATATTTTGTTTTTGACTGACTATTTTTGTTCAATTTTTTTCTATTTATTTGGATGAGATGCACTTTATAATATTCTTTAAAGTTTACTGGGAAAATTATAACACTTTTGCTTGCCTTTACAAATCTGCACTTATTATTTGTTATTGACTTGCCAAATAATTTATTTTAAAGCATTTTATAACCTGTATTAGTCAACCATAGGGGTGCGGATGCAAAATGCCAGAAATCTGTGGGTATTTAAAAGGGTATTTATTTGAGGTAGAAGCTTACAGTTACCAGGTCATAAAGCACAAGTTTCTTCCTTCCTCAAAGTCTGTTACCCCGTGTTGGAGCAAGATAGCTGCCAACATTTGCCAGGGGTCAGGCTTCTTGGGTTCCTCTCTTCCCAGGGCTGCACTTCTCTCAGGGCTCAGCTCTACTGTTTCCTCCATAAGGTCAGGTGTAGACTATGAGGATTTCTAAGCTTTGTCTCTCTCCACAAGTCCAGTTGTAAACTGTCAGGTGAATGGCTTTTCTCTTTTCCCCTGGGCCTCCTGTCCTTGCTCATCAGAACTCCAACATCAAAAACTACTCTAGCTCTGTCCTTTGCCATGTCTTTTTATGTCTGAGACCCCAGCCACCAAGGGCTGGGACTCAATGCCCTACCGACTGTGGCCCAATCAGTGCCCTTTTCATAACCTAATCATGCCCAGATTATAGACCTGTTTACAAGCATAATCCAATATCTATTTTTGGAATTCATAATGATATCCAGCTGCTATGTATCCATTTACACTCTTATGTTATATATTATTTTATGCTGTATTTTAACCCTTTATTAATGTCCCAGGCCACGGATATCATTATTTCTTCATCCATTCAGTAGTCATTTAGATATATGAATTAAATTAACAGATATTGTTCTTCAACCCATCCTGAATCTTGAATCTTCTGAGATTATTTTCTTTCTGCCTGAACAATATTCTTTTACATTTCTTTTAAAGTGAGTTGTTGCTAGCAAACTTCATTAGTTTTTACTCATCTGCAAAAGTGTTTATTTCACTTATTACTGAAGGATTGAAAAATTAAATCTCAGTCCCTCTATGATCTCCACTAATTTTGAGAGCAACCTTAGGGTGGAATTTCTCCATTTTGTTGCAAATGTCATGAGTTCTTTGGAGAATAAATTTGGGGCTTTCGGTTTTACAGCCTGCTTCCTGTCACCCACCCCCCTGGCAAAATCTGTGTGCTCTGGCTCTGGGAATGGGAATAATGGCACACCTCTCAGAGTTACACACCTGATTTTGGAACTAAGATTTGGTGGAGAAAGCACAGTATATTGAATTCTTCTTGGGCCCATTTTAGGGGCCAGTGCAATGGTTGTCAGCACATGATTTTGCTCAATGATTCCCCACAGAAAATACAGCCACTGCTTCATGAGCTCCCAGACTGAGGAGACTCCTCCTGATCCCTCTGCCCTGGGTTAATACCCTTGTTTGTACCTTCTGTGGACCCCGGAATGTATGTTCTTACTAACCCATTGCTGTGTGTGTAAGCCTTTTGTATGTGGACATTTTGGTTAGATTCAGATAAGGGACCTTTCAATTAGGTCACTTTTTGTTAGATTGCTTTAGTTTAGTTAAGGCCTCTTATTAGATTCATGGCACCAGGATGGACCACAATCATTGTGCTGAAGTCCTACATGCATGAAACTCACAGAGAAAGAGTGCTGCCATGTTTACCTTGTCATATGGGAGAGGGTTCCAGGATCTTCTAGAGCTGTGGAGAGACACAGAAACCCTGAGAGCCTGAGGGAGACGCCAGAGGCTTGAGTCATGGAGGAGCTTGAATCTGAATACATTCAGGCCAGAGGAGAAGGGAGATGTGTGGGCAACTGTGTCTGATGACCCACTGCTGAGCTCAGGGAGAAAGTGAGTTTGGGCGAGATGGCAGAGAGAGACAGGCAGGCCCAACATTTTGTCTTGGCTGGAGTCCAGGAGCAGCACACCTATGTTAAGACAGCATTTTTGATGATGCCTTTATTTGGACATTTTCACAGCCACATAACTGTAAGCTTTAACCCTAATATATTACAATAAATGCCAACCTATTTCTGGTATTTTGCTATGGCAATGCTTGGCAAACTCAAACAGCTGGGGACACAGGTTTAGAGAGGTTCCCTGTTCCCAAATGTCATTGTGATGCTGCTGCCCAATGAATTCACCTGTAAACTGTGGGTATCTCCAGACTAGCTGGGAATGAGTAAGGGAAAGACAGAGGGGGAAGTGCTCTTTGCTAGCAGGGCCTACAATACAGGGAGTCAGGCAGGGGAGTCACATGGTTTGGGGACTAGTCAAAAGTAACAGATGCTCCAGTATGATGTACCTGACTCAGCAGCGGTTTCCCAGGTGGGCAGGGGCAGTTAAAAGCATGGGACCCTGGGGCCTGGTGCAGCAGAGAAATCAAGGCACAGAGAGGAGACTTCCTCCTCCTGCTTCTTTTGCCCTTCCTTCCTTCCCTTGGCCTCCAGCATTGAGCCTCTTAGGAGGCTGCTTTTAGAGTACACCTCCTGGGTCTCACGTACAGACTCACATCTCCTGCTTCCAGTTCTACATTCATCTTCTCCAATCTTGGGGCAGCTAAAGAAAGTATAATGCCTAGATGAACCTTGTTGGTGTCAGGAAGGAAATGTCAAAATTCACATTACAGCATTGGCTACACCAATAATATCACCAGAATCAGAAACATTAGGTCAGTGACCCTAATAAATAGTAAGGGAATCCCAGAAAGTCCTCTAACCTAGGGCTGACAAGAATGGAAGTGAGGTTGTGAGATTGTGAAATTTTTGAAGAAAACCTCAGAGGGTGCATATGTCATATATTGCTCAGACTAATTAAATATTAAATTTTCAACACATTTTTTAGATTGTTGAAAATGATGCAGACATGTTCAATCCCAGAAAAGAATGGAGTGTTTGGATGGGAAAAAGCTGATGAAAAACTGAAGAAGCTGGAATTTAACATGTGTTAACTGCAGTTCCCCCAAGCCACAGTAGGAATGTCGTGTTTTGCAACCAAACATTCAGAGCCCCAATGAAAACCAACCTCATAGGATCTGGATCCCCAAAGGAGGACAGGGAGAAAGCCCTGCTCAGCACTCACAGCCTCAGTTAGTGATGTAAGTCACTCTAGCTGGTATTCACTGGGTTGTAAGCAGCAGGAAGTATGTCTTCTCCTGTGGTGCTAACAGCCTTCTAACTGGACACATATAGAGAGCAGTGTGGATTTCACATGGTCGTGTCTATCCTCCTCCTGCTCCATGCTCACTCTTACTGAGGGAGGCCTCCAACCACTCAGTCAGCTGGGGAAGGGGCCGAGGGGAGTGAGCACTTTTCCTTTATGGGGGACAGTATTTGCAAAGGTGAGGGGAAGTGCCCCCCCATTAATGTTTCAGATACAAATCAATATGTTCAAATCAACAATTTTGTATGATTTCATTGTATACAATTTTCATAATTTCATTTAATTTATAACCAAAATATCCGTGCAAAGAGTCTAAAAATAATATATGTCTATTATGACACACAATCAAATTCCTTTTCTAGCCTCAACACCCATTCCTCCTTCCTCAGATTTATCTGCATTGGCAGATTCTTTTGGGTACACATTTCTGTTTGTAAATACATGTATTCTCTAGTTTCATCCATTCCACACCCTTTCACATATGAGAAAAATATTGGAGTAAAGGTTAAGGATATAAATATAATTTCAACCTTCTTAAAATTCTTGAGATTAGAAATATATTGTCGAATTATCAAAGGATCATTTCTGATTTAAAATTACAAGGAAAATTGGAGTTAAGTAGAAAGCAGGCCACAGTAGTTCAGTGGCTGTTAAACTTGAATCTACATCAGAATCAGGTGAAGAAACTGAAAAAAATATCAATCGTTGGGGTGCCTTATAAGAAAATGCTACAAAAATGGAAAGCATTATTTTTAAAATGGTAATTTTTTAAAGGCTTAACCAGAATGTAAGGGATTGAAGAACCAGTGAAAACAACCAGGATAATTTGAAATAAGTGAAAAGCCCATATTTACATAAACTAAGAGAAATCTCGTGTTCCGGTGCATAAATTACTGTTAACAAATTGAACACAGATGAGTGTGGAAGAAGATATGGGAGGAGCAGATGTGAGAACAAACTGCAAGTGCACTTTTCCAACAGGAGAAAGACATTCAGAATTGCAGAGTCAGAGCTGCTTCTTTAAAAGACCGGCCAGAAGTTGCACAGACTGGAGGTGGAGATTCTTTGGAGAGTCACTTTCATTACATTCACAGGGTTTCACTCCAGAATGAATGTTGTAATGTTTAATGAGATAACCAGAACCCATGAGTTCTGGTTATTGATGACTAGCCTTATGAGACTGCTCATGTAAATGAAAATTAGCCTACTGGTACGGGGTGCCTAAGGGTTGCCACCTGAGAGCCTCCTTGTTGCTCAAATGTGGCCTCCTCTGTAAGCCAAACTCAGCATATGAATGCATTACCTTCCCCCCAACGTGGGACATGACTCTGGGGGATGAGCCTTCCTGGCAACAAGGGATCAATACCAAGTCCCAACTGGAAACATGACTGGAAAACGACCTTGAATAAAAGGGGGAAAAGATAAAGACAAATGAATTCAAGTGGCTAAGAGAATTCAAAGAGTGTTGGGAGGTCATCACAGAGGTAATGCTTATGCACACTTCAGTAGGATCTCATGGAACACCAAAGTGCATATCACCCCATAGAGAGGGGCTGCTGAGGGCTCTGGAGACACCCAGGGCTATATAAGGGGGGATAGCCCCAGTGACTGATGCTTTATCAGTGGGCTCTATTTTGGAATATGTGCTCCTGTAAGTGACAGAGTTGGACTCAAATAAGTCCTCCCTGATCATGGTTCATCAGTCCTTTCTATTCAAACCTATATGTGATGCTGGGGTTTTTAGATGTACTTCCAGAAACTGGAGCCTCTGGCCTACCTATGTGCCAAGTGTGCGTGGAATTTTGGTGTACATGCAACTCTTACCCTACAGCTCGATGGACTCATACAAGTCACCTGGTGAGGAGACAATGATAGGTAACAGCCATCCCAGAGAATGAAGAGGGCTTGCAGCTGCAGACAGGATAATCCCACCCATCATATCCATGGGATATAAGCCCTCTCTCACTTGGAGATGGAGTGGACATCACCAGCCCAGTCCCCTCAGGATTGGGGGAAGAACTAGGGACTAGAGTGGAGTTAATGGTATTGTGTTGTACACATATGGTGATTCTAGCAATGGAGGAAATTATAACAGTGAGGTGGAGCTTGTGTCCACTGGACACTTTCGGGGCAGGGAGGGGAATTGCAGTTGAAATATAGGGGCTTTTTCAGGACTTGGTGATATGAGATATGACTTGTATCTAAATGAGTTTTCACATGAATTACATGCATAGGGTTTCTTTGCAGTAGGAAATATCTTGTATCTGAGGTTTGTCATTTGAATTAAAGCTCTCCCACTTATATATGATTTCTCTTCAGTAAGAATTTTCTGATGAATAGAGGTTATCTGTCAAGTTGAAAAATTTCCCACATGTATTACATTTCTATGCTTGTTCCCTTGTATGACCTTTTAAATGAAGAGTAAAATATGATTGTAAAGAGAAGGCTACATTCAGGATACTCATATGGTTTCTCTCTAGTTTGAATTTTCTCATATTCCATGAGGCTTTATTTCAGTTGGAAGCATTCTCATGTTCATTACAATACTAATTTATGTATGACTATTTCATGCACAATGCGATTTAATGCCTGGCTGAAGAATTTCCAACATTGCTTTCATACACAGGGTTTTAATCCTGCATGTTTCTTTGATGTGAATCTAGCTTTCCCAAATTCATGAAATCCCAAATGGTTTCTCTGAAGGATTAATTCTCAGGTATCTCATTAGTTTGAATTTCAAGAAAACATCAGACTCATTACACTTAAAAGGGAAGACTACCATGTGGCACAAACTAGTAAAACTCATTGATTTCATTCTTTTCTCCTTACATAGATTCCCTCATTTTTAGGTAAGCATGATCAAAATTCCTTTACAGGGAAGTCACATTCATAGAAGTGTTATAATGACAAAAAAATGCTTGCAGTCAGAGAAAATATTTTCCCAACTTTCTTACATTCTCTGTGTTCATCTTAAGTCTGTACTGTTCTGAAAGTGGATTTAACTTCACTCACAAGCCTTTTTTTATTTGGTCCTTTATGCTTATTAATGTCCTATGCTTCTTCATAGTTTGTGGGGTGCAGGAAAAGCAGTGCTTTGAGGAAAATTAATAGCATCGAATGTGTTCATTAGAAAAGAGGAAATATCCAATATCAATCATCTAAGTATCCAATTGGGGAAGCACAACAATATATCCTTTATATTTGTTCTATCATTCTTGACTCTTCCTGTTTCAAATGAGTAACATATCTAGTTTGGTGACTTCATAACTAGGAAATGGGGAAGTGATATAGCACTTGATTTATCAGGGGGAAAAAACAACAGCACATAAAGCAACCCTGGAACCTTCAGTCTTCTGAAGGAGAAGAAATGTGTAGCTTCCAAAGATGCATGAGTAAGGGGGCTCCAGAATGAAGGCCAACATGGCAAACCACGAAATCCTGAATACTTGGTTTTATACTAATTTTGTTAAACTTTTTTCTTCTATTTACTTCGATGAGATGCACTATATAATATTCTTTAAAGTTTATGAGGGAAATTATATCAGCTTTGCTTGCCTTTCCAAATCTGCACTCATTATTTTATTTATTTATTTATTATTTTTTTTAAAATTATGGGTAAAAATCAAAATTCTCACAATACATACAAACATTTGCAAAATGATATATAAATATATATGCATATATGTGTATTTGCTTACAAAAATGTTATATATATATATATATATATATATATATATATATATATATATATATACATATATTTTAAGAGGTGCTTAGATTAGATTACCCAAAATATTACAGGGAACCCACTGGGATTCCCATGTTGCCCACCTCCTACACCTCCCACCACATCCCACACAAACATCTCCCACAGTGTGGCCCACCACCCTCAATGATTTGACTGGCCAAACAATGTATTTCAAAACATTTTATATTCTTTATTAGTCAGGCATAGTTGTGCTAATGCAAAATACTAGAAATCTCTGGGTCTTTATAAAGGGTATTTATTTGGGGTAGAAGCGTACAGTTACCAGACCATGAAGCATAAGTTTCCTCCTTCACCAAAGTCTGTTACCCCATCTTGGAGCAAGAGAGCTGCCAACATTTCCCAGGGTTCAGGCTTCTTGGCTTCCTCTCTTCCCAGGGCTGCATTTCTCTCTGGGTTCAGCTCCTGTGTTTCCTCCACAAGGTCAGCGATTGACTATGAGGCTCTCTAAGCTTTGCCTCTCACCACAAGGCCATCTGTGAACTGTCAGGTGAATGGCTTGTCTCTTTTCCCTGGGGCCTTCTGTCCTTGCTTATCAGAACTCTAATATCAATACTACTCCAGTTGTGTCCTTTGCCAAGTCTTTTTATGTTTGTGACCCCACCCACCAAGGGGCGGGGCTCAACACACTACCGTCTGAGGCCCAGTCAATGCCCTTATCATAACTTAATCATGCCCAGATTAACAGACCAGTTTGCAAGCATAATCCAATATCTTTTTGAAATTCCTAATGATATCAAACTGCTACATATCCATTTACCCATCTTATGCTACATATTATTTTATTGTGTATTTTAACGCTTTATTGATGTCCTAGGCCATGGATATCATTATTAGATTATGCATTCAATAGACATTTATATATATATGAATTTAATTAAGAGATGTTGTTCTTAAATCCATCCTGAATCTTGAAACTTCTGAGATTATTTTCTTTCTGACTGAAAAATATTCTTTTACATTTATTTTAAAGTGAGTTGCTGTGAGCAAACTTATAAGTTGGTTGTTGTTGTTTTTGATCTGTTTATTTTTTTAATTTTTATTTTTTGAAACTTTATTTGTACATTTAATAATTGAAAATATTAGCAATTGAAAACTAAAAAGAAAACACAGATGAATATATATATATATATATATACATTTCTCAATGAAATATAATTGAAATATATAAAATATTTTTTTGGCTCAAGCAAGATGTTACACAACATATTTGGTTCATAGTAATGTATTCAAACACTATTTGTCCTTTTTAGTCTGGCTTGCTTCACTCAACTTAATGTCCTCCAGGCTCATCCATGTTGCCATATGCTTTACGACTTCATGTCTTCTTAGATCTGCATAGTATTCCATCGTGTGAATAAACCACAATTTTTTATCCATTCATCTTTTGATGGACACCTGGGTTGTTTCCAACTTTTGACAATGGTGAATAATGATGCTATGAACATCAGTGTGCAGATGTCTGTTTATATCACTGCTGTAAGTTCTTCTGGGTATATACCCAGTAGTGGTATTGCAGGGTCATGTGGAAAGTCTACATTCAACTTCTTTGGTAACTACAAAACAGTCCTCCATAGTGGGTGTATCATTCTGCATTCCCACCAACAGTGAAGAAGTGTTCCTATCTCTCCACATCCTCTCCAATACTTGTAGTTCTCTGTCTTTTAAATAGAGGCCATTCTGATAGGAGTAAAATGATATCTCATTGTAGTTTTGATTTGCATTTCCTTAATCATGAGTGAGTTGAGCATTACTTCATGTGTTTTTTTTTTTTTTTTTTTGCCATTTGTATTTCTTCTTTGGAGATTTGTCTATTCAAGTACTTTGCCCATTTTTTAATTGGGTCATTTTTCTTTTTATTGTTGAGTTGTAACATCTCTTTATATATCCTGGATATTAAACCCTTATCATTTATGTTATTTCCAAAATTTTTTCTCATTGAGTTGGTTTCCTTTTCACCTTTCTGACAAAGTCCTGTTAGGTGCAAAAGTGTTTAATTTTGAGGAGGTCCCATTTATCTACTTTTTCTTTTGTTGCACATGCTTTGGGTGTAAAGTCCAAGAAACCACCAACTACTGAAAGGTCTTATGTATGTTTCCCTACATTTTCTCCTAGTAGTTTTATGGTCCTGGCTTTTATATTTAGATGTTGGATATATTTTGAGTTGTTTCTTGTATAGGGGTTGAGATAGGTGTGCTCTTTCATTCTTCAGGTTATAGATATCCAGTTCTCCCAACACCATTTGTTTAAGAGACTGTTTTTTTCTATTAGTGTGGGCTTGGTAGGTTTGTCAAAAACCGGTTGACTATATAGGTAAAGGTATATTTCTGGGTTCTCAATTCTATTCCACTGATCGATGTGTCTATCTTTACACCAGTATCATGCTGCTTTGACCACTGTAGCTTTGTAAAATGTTTCAAGGTCTGGCAGTGAAATTCCTCCCACATTGCTCTTCATTTTTAGAATGCTTTTGGCAATTCGGGTGTACATACCCTTCCAGATGAATTTGGTAATTGCCTTCTCTAATTCTGTAAAATAAGCTGTTGGGATATTGATTGGTATTGCATGGAGTCTGTAAATCAGTTTGGGTAAGATTGACATTTTCACGATATTTATTCTTCCAATCCATGAACACGGAATCTCTTTCCATTTGTTTAGGTCTTTTTTCATTTCTTCCAGCATTTTTTTTTTTCAGTTTTCTGCATATAGGTCCTGTACTTCTTTGGTTAAATTAACTCTTAGTTATTTGAGGCTTTTTGTTGCTATTGAAAATGGAATTTTCCTCCTGATTTCCTCCTCAGGTTGTTCAGTACTAATGTACAAATACATAACTTATTTTTGCGTGTTGATCTTGTATCCTGCCAATTTGCTTAACTCATTTATTACTTCAAGTAGTTTTGTCATGGATTCTTCAGGATTTTCTAAGTACAGGATCATGCCATCTGCAAACAGTGAGAATTTTACTTCCTCCTTTCCTGTTTGGATGCCTTTAATTTTTTTCTTGTCTAATTGCCCTAGCTAGAAATTCTAGTACATTGTTGAATAACAATGGTGACAGTGGGCATCCTTGTCTTGTTCCTGATCTTAGAGGGAGAGTTTTCAACCTTTCCCCATTGAGTATGATGTTGGCTTTGGATTTTTCATATATACCTTTTATTGAGGAATTTTCCTAATATTCCTATCTTTTGAAATATTTTTATCCAAAAAGGATGTTAGATTTTGTCGAATGACTTTTCTGCATCTATTGAGATAACCATGTGGTTTTATTCCTTCAATTTGTTAATGTGGTGTATTACATTGATTGATTTTCTTAATTGTGGTTCTTAGACCCAACACTTTTTCATTAGCCCACAACTTAAGGGTGCCAATTTCTTTCCTATCTATTTTGTTTAGTTCTTATTTTATTAATCTTAGCCTTTTCCTTTTAGCCCTTTCTTTACTCTTTCTCTCCCTCCTCATCATTCTGGCCTTTTAAATTATTATATATATTTTCCACTATTTGGTTTCACAGGCCATTGTAGGTACTCCACTTTTTTTCCTATTACTGCCTACACAAGTTAAATATTCATTTCACTAAGTCTTATTTGGCCCCTCTTCTAATTGTTATCAATATTACTATTATCCTTCTTCCTTTCTCACATCTTTCAATCTCTCTCCACTAATTTTTTTTGCCTTCAAGTAACATAGAAAGAAGCAAGGAAACAAAATAAGAAGAAAAAGTGTAAAAGATAAAGCTTAACACACACACAGAACCACCAACTAAATACAGTATGAGTGTGAGAGAAGCTAATCAACTGAATAAACCCAGCAAGATAATATGATGACTAGAGGGCAAGAAAAAATTACAAACCACACTGAGAAATAAGACGACATGGACCACTCCAATGAACAAACTAAAAATCCAACCGGAATATATGCAGAACTTGGAACAACTAATCAAAGATTCCCAAACAAATATCATGAACCAACTTAATGAAGTGAAGGAAGAGATGAAGGATATAAAGAACACACTGAGAGAACAGAGTGAAGAAATTGTAATCATACACAAAATGAAAGCAGATATGGTGGTGATCAATGACACAATCTAAGAAATCAAAAGGTTGCTGGTTTCACATAACAGCAGATTTGAACAAGCAGAAGAAAGAATTAGTGATGTGGAAGACAATACAACTGAAATCAAACAGAGAGTAGAACAGATAGACAAAAAAATATAAAAAATCCAGCAGGGAATGAGGGATTTAACTGACAACACAAAATACAAACACATATGCATTATGGGCATCCCAGAAGGAGAAGATAAGGGAAAGGAAACAGAAGGAGTGTTGAAGAAAATAACGCCTGAAAATCCCCCTACCCTATTGAGAGAGATGGATATGCAGATTCAGAAAGTAAAGCGAACCCCAAACAATATAAATCCCAAAAGGCCAACACCAAGACATATACATGGCAAAATGTCCAATGCTCCAGACAAAGAGTAAATACTCAAGGCAGCAAGAGAAAAGAAAACACATCACATACAAGAGTGCATAATAAGATAAAGTGCTGATTTCTAATCTGAAACCATGGAGGAAAGAAGACAGTGGTATGACATAGTCAAAGTACTAAAAGAAAAAACTTCCAGCCATGAATTCTGTATCCAGCAAAACTGATATTCAAAAATGATGGAGAGTTCAAATTATTCACAGATAAACAGAAATTAAAAAGAAACTGGCACTTCAAGAAATACTAAAGGAAATTCTACAAGTTGAAAGGAAAAATCAAGATTTAGGAGAGTTTAAAAACAATTAAAAAGACAAAAACAGAAAATAAAGAATGTAAGACATACATTAATCCAAAAAAATTGGCTGAAGTAAGAAATTCATTGTGAGTAATGACACTTAATGTTAATGTATTAAATTCATCACTCAAGAGATGCAGATTGGCAGAATGGATAAAGAAATATGATCCATTTATATGCTGTCTACAAGAAACCCATATTTGACCCAGGGATTCAAGGAGGTTGAAAATAAATGGCTGGAAAATAATTACACAGTGTAACAATAAACATTAAAGTGCAGGAGTAGCTATTCTAATATCAGACAAAATAGACTATAAATGCAAAACTATATATTAGTAAAAGGGTTAGTCTCTCAAGAAGAGTGAACAATTATTTACATTTAAACACCTAATCAGTGTGCCTCAAAATTCTTGAGGTAATCTATGGAAAGGTAAGTGGAGAAATAAATGCCTCTACAATTATAGCAGTGGACTTTAATACACTATTATCATCATTAGACAGAACATCTGGACAGAGAATCAACAAAGAAACAAAGACTCTCATTAATACATTAGAGGACCTGGACTTAATAGACATATACAGAACAATAAACCCAAATATATCAGGATTTACATTATTCTCGAGGGCACATGGATCATATTCCATGATAGGCCACATGATAGGCCACAGAAAAACCCTCAATGAATTCAGAAAGATTGAGATTATACAAAGTAATTTCTCTGATGGCAATGGAATTAAATTAGAAATCACTAACGGCCAGAGAAACAGGTTAGGCACAAGGATATGGAAGTTTAACAACACACTCTTAGACAAAGAATGGGTCAAGGAGGAAATCTCAAAAGAAATCAGTTACTACCTTGAAACTAATGAAAATGACAGCACAACATATCAAAACCTATGGGATGCAGCCAAAGCTCTCCTGAGACAGAAGTTCATAGCCATAAATAAATATATTTAAAAAGAAGAAAGAGCTAAAATTGAAGACCTAACTGCACACTTGTAGGAATTGCAAAAACAACAACAAACTAAACATAAAGGATGTAGAATGATGGAAATAACAAAGATTAGAGCAGAAGTAAATGAAATAGAGAATAAGAAATCACTAGAAAAATAAAGAAAACCAAAAGCTCATTCTTCAAGAATATCAATAAAATTGGCAAATCCTTAGCCACACTAACAAAGAAAAAGAGAGAACAGATGCAAATACACAAAATAAGGAATGAGGAAGGGGATATCATGACAGAGCTCACAGAAATGAAAAGCATCATGAAAGGATAATTTGAAAAATTATATGCCAACAAGATTGATAATTTAGAGGAAATGGACAAGTTTCTAGAAGCTCACAAAGAAGCCTACATTGGTGAAAGAAGGAATTAATGAACTCAACAGACCAACTACGGTAAAGAGATAGACTCAGTCATCAAAAACCTCCCAACTAAGAAGAGCCCAGGACCAGAAGGCTTCAGAGCTGAATTATACCAAACATTGCAGAAAGAGCTAATGGCAATTCTACTTCAGCTCTTGCAAAGAATAGAAATAGAAGGAATATTGCCTAACTCATTCTAAGATGCCAACATCACCCTAATACCAAAACTAAACAAAGATACCACTAGAAAGGAAAATTACAGATCAATTTCTATAATGAACCTAGATGCTAAAATCCTCATCAAAATACATGATATTAGCATTCAACAACATATCAAAAGGATTACACACCCTGACCAAGTGGGTTTCATCCCAGGTTTGCAAGGATAATTCAATAGAAGAAAATCAATCAATGTAATACACCACATAAACAAACAGGAAGAAAAAAAGCACATGATCATCTATATAGATGCAAAAAAAGCATTCGACAAAATACAGAACTCTTTCTTGATAAAAATACTGCAACAGATAGGAATAGAAGGAAATTTTCTGAATATGATAAAGGGTATTTATGAAAAACACAAAGATAACTCATCTTCACTGGTGAAATTCTAAAAACCTTCACTCTGAGATTGGGAACAAGACAAGGATGACCACTATTACCACTCTTATTTAGCATTGTCTTAGAAGTACTTGCTCGAGCACTGAGTCAAGAAAAGCATATGAATGCATCCAGATTCAAAAAGAAGAATTAAAAATTTCATTATTTGCAGATGACATGATTCTATATATAGAAAGCCCAGAGAAAGCTACAACAAAGCTTCTGGACTTATAAAGGAGTTCAGTAATGTTGCAGGTTATAAGATCAATGCTAAAAATTCAGTATCATTTCTGTACACCAAAAATGAGCAATCAGAAATGGAAATATAAAAAATGCCATTTGCAATAGTAATTAAAAGAATCAAATACCTAGGAATAAATTTAACTAAAGATGTAAAGGACTTATATACAGAAAACTACACAACACTGTTAAAGAAAATAAAAGAATATTTAAATAAATGGAAAAATATTCCCTGTTCATGGATAGGAAGACGAAACATCATCAAGATGTCTATCCTATCCAAAATACACTACAGTTTTAATGCATTCCCAATAAAAATCAACACTATATTTTTTAAGGAACTGGAAAAACTACCAAAAAATATATTTGGAAAGCTAGGAGGCCCCGAATTGCCAAAGACATGTTGAAAAAGAAATATAAAGTTGGAAGTATCACATTACCAGTCTTCAAAGCATATTACAAAGCTACAGTGATCAAAACTGTATTATTGCTAATTGAAAACTTTTCTCAAGTGCCAACTGGCAACACAACTGGAAAAAGACCTTGAATAAAAGGGGGAAACGGTAAAGACAAATGAGTTCAAGTGGCTAAGAGACTTCAAAGAGAGTCGGGAGGTCATCCCAGAGGTAACACTTACGCACACCTCAGTAGGAGCTCATAGAACATCTAAATGCCTATCATCCCACTCAGTGGGGTTCCTGAGAGCTCCAGAGACACCCTGATCTTATATAAGGGGGGATAGCCCCAGAGACTGATGCCTTATCAGTGGGTTCTATTTTGGAATCTGTGCTCCTGAGAGTGACAGAATTAGACTCAAATAAGTCCTCCCTGCACATGGTTCACCAGTCCCTTCTATTCAAACCTACATGTGATGCTGGAGTTTCTTAGGTATACTTCCAGAGACTGGAGCCTCCCACCTACCTATGTGCCAGGTGTGCATGAAATCTAGGTGGAGCTGTAACTCCTACCCTACAGCTCAATGGACTCATCCAAGTCACCTGGTGAGGAGACAACGATGGGAAATGGCCATCCCAGGGAATGGAGAGGGCCTGCATCTGCAGGCAGGATCATCCCACCCACCATATCCATGGGATATAAGCCCTCTATCACTTGGAGTTGGAGTGGACATCACCATCCCAATCGCCTCTGGATTGGGGGAAGAACTATGGACTAGAGTGGACTTGATGGTATTCTCTTGTTCACATATGGTGATTCTAGCAATGCAAGAAATTATAACAATGAGGTGGAGCCAGTGGCCACTTGACAGTTTTTTGGGTAGGGAGGGGATGAGCAGTTGAAATACAGGGGCTTTTTTGGGAGTTGGAGGTTGTCCTGAGTACTGTTGTGGCAGTGGATGTAGGCCATTTTAAATCAGCACACACCACTCAGAACTGAGTGGGAGAGAGTGTGGTCTACAGTGTGAACTGTGGTCTATGGTTGGTGGCAAGGCTCCAGGATGTGTAAGTTCATTGAGGTTGGTGGGCCACACTATGGGAGATGTTTGTGTTGGATGTGGTGGGAGGTGTGGGAGGTGGGCAACATGGGAATCCGAGTGGGTTCCGTATAATATTTTAGGTAATCTAAGCACCTCTTAAAATATATGTATATATATATATAAAAAATAACATTTTTGTAAGCAAATACACATATATGCATATATATTTATATATCATTTTACAAATGTTTGTATGTATTGTGAGAATTTTGATTTTTACCCATAATAAAAAAAAAAAAAAAAAAAAACTGCATGGTATTGGCACAAGGATAGACCTACTGACCAATGGAATCGAATTGAGAGTTCTGACATAGATCTTCACATAGGCAGTCATGTAATATTTGACAAGGCTACCAAGTCCACTCAGTTTGGAGAGAATCGTCTCTTTAACAGGTTGTGCTTGGATAACTGGATGTCCATATTCAAAAGAATGAGAGAAGAATACCAACTCACACCTTATAAAAAATCAACTCAAGATGGATCAAATATCTAAATATAAAAGCCAAAACCATCAAGACCTTGGAAGATACTGCAGGAAAGCTTCTACAAGACCTTGTAATAAGAAATGGTTTCATGAACATCACAGCAAAGCATGAGCAGCAAGAGAACAAATAGATAAACAGGATCTCCTCAAAATTAAAAACTTCTGTACCTCAAAGTACATTATTAAGAAAATAAAAAGGCAGCCTACCCAATGTAAGAAAATATTTGGCAACTATATATCTGATAAAAGCCTAATATCCTGCATATATAAAGGAATCATACACCTTGAAAATAAAAAGACAACCCAGTTAAGAAATGGGCAAGTGACCTGAAAAGATACTTCTCCAAATAAGTTTAATTCAACATGGAGGTAGACGGTGCTAGGAATGATCCAAAGAAAGTTTGGAATCAGGGGACCTCACTCCATGTGGAATGCAGGCAAGTATATTTAGGCTGAAGCTGCTTTTTACTCTACAAACTTGATAACAAATGTAGGGCATCCTTCACTAGTTCCTCAGCTTGGTACATGACAGGGCTGCCTGTTTCTGTGTTCCCAGAAAATCTTTCTCGGGAATTTAGGCAATCACATCTTAGTAATATGTTCATTCTGCTCTGGCTCTGCCCACTGATGTCTGCAGTATGCAGTGTCCTTGGAGACATTTACTAATGTTTCTCTGCCAGCAAACATGCTTTTAAAATGCTTAGCCCTTTATGCTCTGGCTCTCTGCATCTTTTCCAACAATTCATCCTTTTTTATTTTATGTCCAGGGTGACTGTGCCTGTCTCAGGTTGCCCTCCTCTGAAGTTCTTATCCGTCACTGACCACCAGTCAAACTCCATGGACAGGGATCTTGAGAGTTTAGTGTTTTAAGCAGAATCAAGTGATTCCATGGCTGGTCTTTTCAGCCCTATTAATGTGGGATATCAGGGCTTTGCGAATGCCTCCTAATACAGTTAAGAGTAGCAGAGCACCAATGATCACCACACTGAAGTTAGCAAGTACAGGGGTTGATTTCCACCAATGTAAGGTGTTTATTTTATGCAATTGATGTGTAACTGATTGCCAAAATTCGCTACCTGGAAGTGTAGTAAGTTGATTTGGAGACATGCTCAGAAACTTTTTTTGCAAATCTGTAATTCCTATAGAAAAATTTGTGTAATGACCTATTAAATGATGTTTAATTTTTCTCATTCATAGTGGGAGTCATTATATGAGAGAGGAATGATATAAAAAGCACTTTTATTCCAATCACACTTCAAAGCTTGTTTTAAATTTAGATAATATATTTGATCTCCCATTTGTGTAACAGCCATCTCTAAGTCATTAAGCCTATTAATTAATTTGCTCATCTATATATGCGTGACTATGCCATAGCTCACTAGCATTATGGTGCCAATTTTTAACATATTGTTGTTTTTGGACATTCTCATGAAGGGCACTTCCTTCCACAGCAGCAGCTGTAATAATACCTATAAGCCCTAATACAGCAGCTATAGTTAATCCAATTAAACATTTGGTTCTTTTCAAATAATGATTTAGAAAGTGCCAAAGATTTGACTCTCAGGGCAAGACTGACAGAAGTGATTCATGTGAACCGGAAGCTGTATTCCATGATGCCATCATCCTATTTGAACTGCAGTAGAACTCTCCTGTAAAACAGATTCTGATACAGAAGTGTAAAGGGAGCAATTGCTGCAGAAAAAAACATATTTGATCAATGCTGACTGTTCTATTATAAAAACAATGGGATCCCAAACACATATTTTAAGAAATTAAGTGGATTTTCTTTTTAAACTGGTAATATTAGTTTTACTCTCCTGCCATTCAAAAATTGGGCTAGTTCCCACAAATAATTTTTAGTTTTGTTAAGTTTAGTGTCCCATAGTTGTGGGATAAATCTTCCCTGATGAGTCAAATTTAGTGATTTATTTATAATTATGACATCACCAAAATTCTAAAAATAATGGTTGCTTTCAGTAGTTGTTTTTGATGAATTACTAATTTTTCAACTTATGGCTGGATTTACATCAGGTTTCTGTATCCCTATAAGGGCCCAATTCTTTACAATACTATAGGAATTATTAAAGACCACAACCTCAGATGAAACATGGTATGTCTGCCATTTAACACTTTGTACTTTGATTTTGGGGCTGTATACATGGATCCAAGGATTCTATGCCATTAGGTCATTCAAGAAAAGGCAAGGTTAAATTTTCAATCAATTTCCCTTCCTCATTAGATTTTAGAGGAAGGCAAGAATCAATGGGCCCAGGAAAATGAAAAGAGTGATTAATATAAACAGGGTAGGATTTGTCCCCCAAAGCCAACAATTCTAAAAGAGGCAAATTAGTAACATAAGCCCAATATGTATAATTATATGAAAGTGCACTACTTACTGCTGTGGTTGTCAAGGTAAGCATAGCAAGAAATAACTGTGTTAGAGTGACATTCTGACTTTTAGAAGTTACCATCTTTTCTGCTTTTTGTGTCAGCTTCTTTGGCTTTTTTATGTCTAGGTTTCAGATGTCTGGAGAGGACCCAAAGCTCGTCTCTTTTATCTGTAAAGATAAGAGCCAATCTCTACCCTATATCCTAACTTAATTTCTACATTATCCCATTGATTATTATTTTTGTGCTTTCAGTAAAGTAGTTGTCCAATATGTGTTTCTGTATTATTGCCTGATTCTTGCCAGAAATGCTTTTCTGCTGATGTATATTATTCTGACCTTTGGCTTAAAAATTTATTGTAAATAATGCTTGATATAATTGTTCTTGCACCTCAACATTTCCCACAGTTTTATTTTCATATCATTTATAAATAGAGGTTTAACTGTTAAATTTTATGATAAGTATACATACATTTACAGGCTTACTAAATCAGGGGATACACTGATATATTTAGCTTATTTTTGGCCAGAGTGCTGGATAGATACAAGATAAATGTTAATGTATACTTAGTTTAATAAGCTTATATTGACAATTAGGGTGAGAAACAAATAACACAACTAATTAAAAGATTAAGTCAATATTGAACAAAGTTACAGTATGACAGATAAATAGAGCAACTATATATATATATATAATTACCAATATTTAGCTATTAGCTGGGAAGTGTTGAAGTAGCAACTGATACTAGAATTATGGTTGGCTGTGTTTAGGATTAATGAGTTTGATACCATAGATGTCAACTTGTGAGTATTTTGCTAATTCCCGAGGAAGGGGCCAGCCTCCTCAGAAAGGAACACAACACTCCCTGGGCAGTACATTTTAAGTTTTATGCATCAGTTCCTGGGAGAGTGGTCAGCTCCCCTAGGGAGGAATACCACACCTGTTGAAATGCACTTTTTTTTTAGTGTGTTACGAAACATTCTTGATATGCTTACTATTTTAAATTCCAGTATTTTTCCAGAAATGTGAAAAGTGTTAACTAGCAAGGCATTGGTTTGTTGATTAACAAAGTTTTCTGCATGATGCTTTACTTTTAGGCTTGAACAATACTTATTAAACCTTTTTTGAAAAAAGATATTTAGATTCAGGACTGTTCAAATTTAAAACAAAAGATTTATATATATACTTAATAAAATACTTTTATGTGTAAAATACAAGTTATTAAATTATTTATATTTGCAAAATATTGTATTAAAGTTTTGATTAGTATTTAAGTATATTATACATAATTCATAACCACAGTAGATTATACATCAACAGACATCCAATGAATAAACTTTTATTTCTTAAGCATTAAGATGCTTAGTAGCATGATTAGAATGACTTCAATTTTTTTTTATATATTGTTTGAGGCATAGGTAAAAACAAATTAGTATTTCCTATTTGGGCTGTGGGGTAATACATTAACTTGTTATTTTAATACTTGCATTGGTTCTGTTGTTACCATTATAATTAGAATTGGGGCTGTTGCTTACAGTGTTGAATACAAACTTGATTTATTGTTGGCTATTTTACAGTAAGGGGAATGTGGCCTGGCTTGACTTGTTTAAGAAAATATTAAAGAAAGCTTAAGCAAGTTTTAAAACAAAGTGATAGTGACATAACTGGATATTAATTTTTTGCAACAAACTAGAAATATTTGGGACCATTGCATGCTGCACTGGTGTTATTTTATTTTACTATAATTTACTGTTATGCACTACACCAGCAGCCATTAATGGCTGCTTTCTTCTTGTAGTTATAACAAAAAATTATGATTAATAACATTATATTTTATTTACAATTATATTGAAACATTATTATAATTTCAAGAATTTTATACACTTTTAAAGTATTCATATGAACTTTTTGTTCATATAACTTTAATTGTTATAAAATTAGAAAATTTCTTTTAATTATACAAGAGTTTTAAATACTTCATTAACTAACATCACATGAACTTAACTATTTTTAGTATTTTACTTTTCTTTAGGTAAAAGACTAAGTTATTTGTAACAGTTTGAAATAAAAACTATCTTTCAGGATTTGACTTTGAGGAAGTATGTTCAAACATTGTGTTATTTTTTAAAGTGATAACTGTTTCTTCATGGAAATGATGAGTTTAAACTACAAGAAGCTATTATGATAAAACAGACTTTCTTTATTGCATACTGATTTTTGAGGAGAAAAACTTTGTAAACTTTTACTAAAACAGACTATTGACTTGAGAAATTTTGAGACAGAATGAAACTTTAACTTCATATTATTACATTGTTTGACATTAAAGCTTTTAAATTTTTATAGATAGTCTGCTTGAATTTTACTTAGCTTTGACCACAAAAATTCCTTTTTCACAAGCCTTTTGCACTTTTACATTTATTCAGGTTTTTTCCTACATTTTACTTTGTTTTAATAACTAGTTATTTTTTCTTAGGATAAAATGACTTTCTTTTCTTTAATAATAAAATCACATTTTACGTACCTTTCATACTTTAGTTAGCAAAATGATTTTGGAAACTATTTCCAAGCAAACTTCTGACAACATATAATTACCATCAGCATTAAACAAACTTGTTAGAATAATGACTTAATTTGAGTACAACTATTTTATTATTTTAAACTAATATCCATATTTATTAATTAATAGAAGAACTTATTTAATTTTTCACAATTTGAATAGAGCTCTCATAATTATCTTCATTTATCAATATTATATTACCATCCAGAGGTATCAAAATATATACTGACACTGAACAAAGAGACAAACACAAAAAGAATTATGACACACTAACAGAAACATAAAGCTTACTAATTTGACCCATAATTTTCACTCCTTTGTTATGGGTGTCTTCAATCCCTCCATCATTTTGCAACCTTGATTTTACTGTTTTAAAGATTTTTTCTGGAATCTGTGTTACCTGTAATAGAAAGGCTTATTCTTTGAAACACTTTTGTTCGTAATCAGCAACCAGCCAGTACAACTTAAACAGCCTAAATACAGTTAAGCTCTAATTTAGCAGTTTATACAGATATTTAACATGTATATTTTGGATTACTACTCTTTAATACACCTAGGCTCAAAGTTCGGATTTCTGCGTAGACCTTTTAATTCCTGTTCTTAATTTTGGTTATACTCAGATAAGGAGTAAACTTAGTTTTATCTGAGGAAAGATCGACAGCTGTACTGTTTTTGGTAACTGCCTTAAGTTCTGTTACAGGCTGGAGTGAACTGCTCTGTTGCTGACTAGGTAAATCTAAGCAAGGATGGGAAATGTGCTCATATTGTTGGTATGAGGGCCTTGAGGAAATCCTGTTTGGAAGTTCCCCAACTTATTAATGAGACTTCTATTTTTCTGTTATTTAGAATGGCATTCCTTGGCACAGTGTAAACCTTTGTGGCATTTCAGGAACACACGACTTGGTATTGATTTATTATTGCCACAAAATGGAGCTCTTACACTAGTTTTGGCTTGGCAATCTTTTTTCATATCACCTGGTTTCCCAAATTTAATGCAATTTAAATTGGTAATCATGGGACTACATCCATTTAGAGCAGCTGCAAAAGGTTCATGTTATAGGTATTAGACCCACTGTTTTGGCATGTTTTTATATAATCCTGTAAAGTTCATCCATTTGACTTTATCTGACATAAAGTATTTTTATAATCACTGTTAGCATTATCAAAAGCCAACATTAGAATAAGCATTTCTTTAAGATCAGATTGAGTTACTGTCTTGTTGACTACATCTGCCCACCTTGCTACAAATTGAGCATAGGGTTCAGTATATCCTTAAACAATTTTTGAAAATGATTGTACAGCCTGTCCAGGGTTGGAGATTCATTGCCAGCAAGATAGGCAGCACAATCACACTTGTAAAATGGCAATATCATCATACCGAGCTTGGCGAAGAATCCCAACCCACTGACATGTTCCTAATATTTGTTCAACAGTAATAATCATTGGTCGATTTTGCTGTTGATTTCATCTTGCTACAATATTAGGTTCATCAGCCCAGCAAGTTTTAAATTTAAAAAATTCTGCTGATTTAAGAACAGCTTGAGCTAACAAATCCCAGTCCCAGGGTGTTAATCTGTTTGCTTGTGCCATTCCTTGCACCAATTCTTGAGTATAAGGAGAATTTACACCATATCGAGTACATGCTTGTTTTTATTCTTTGATAGTGTTAGTAGAAATAAGAGCATGCTCATATTGTAGAACCCCTTGGAGATTGTTAGCATCTACTGGAATTTGATATACTGTTACTGGAAAAGAAAAAGAAAATTGCATAGACTCCGAATTTCTTTCTCTACTTCCCTGTGCTATACTTTTCATATTTGAAGAGGATGGTGCCAGCACAAAAACAGAAACTGTTGGAGGGTCATCAGATGTTGTAAAAAAATGGATCATTACATACCTTAGAGGGTGTAGACGCTGATTCAAAAGACAATAAATCATCTTTTGGAGCTGACAGCTTAACGAGCACTGGAAATGTTTCATAACCTCCCTTTTTGTTTTTTCCTTTTTTTAGACACAATTTAATCTGTTTTTGCCTGTTCATTAACTTTTCATATATATTTTCATTAATATCATCATTAGCTTGTTCTGCTACAGTGTTAGCAATAGCAGTATCCATTTTAATATCTTCATTTTCATCAGACTGTAATAGTTCATGAGCAACACAACATGGGAATCCCAGTGGGTTCGTGTAATATTTTGGGTAATCTAAGCACCTCTTAAAATATATGTACATATATATATATATATATATATATATATAACATTTTTGTAAGCAAACACACATATATGCATATATATTTATATATCATTTTGCAAATGTTTGTATGTATTGTGAGAATTTTGATTTTTACCCACAATAAAAATAAATTTAAAAAAAGGGTATATAAAGACTATACATAACGATGTTTCTGTACAAGAGAAAAGAGTTTTAATAACTCTAGGGTTGTCACCGTTACCCATGTATTCTTTAACATGGTCTTCACAACTTCAGAATATTCTTCAAACCGAGTTGACTGATAACCCATTACCCTGATGATCAATATTATTTGACTCATGAACAGAATGCAAGGACTGTCTGACCCAGCAGTCGTTGTTTCCATAGCACTGATCCAGAGAAAAGACTAGCTGTGCCCCATGTTGGTGGCCATCTGAGGTAGATGATGCTGGGAATGATCCAAAAAAAGACTGGGATCATTTGACCTCACTCCATGTGGAATGCAGTCAAGTTTATTTAGGTTGAAGATGCTTTTTATACTACAAAGCTGATAACAAAACTGGGGAATCCTTCACTGGTTCCTCTGCTTGGTACCTGAAAGCACTGCCTGTTTCTGTGCTCCCAGATAATCTTTCTTGGGAACTCAGACAATAACTTCTTAGTGTTGTCTTCATTCCACTCAGCCTCCTCCCACAGATATCTGCAGTATGCAGAGTCCTTGGAGACATTTACTAATGTTTCTCTGCCAGCAAAAATGCTTTTAAAATGCTTAAGCCTTTATGCTCTAGCTCTCAGCATCTTTTCCCACATCCAAGGAAGAAATACAAAGTGCTAAAATGCACATGAAAATATGCTCCACATTGCTTGTATCAGTGAAATTCAAATCAAAACTACAATGAGATACCATTGTAAACCCATCAGAATGGAAGCTATTAAAAAACAGCAGATTTTAAGAGTTGGAGAGGATGTGGAGGAATATGAACCCTCATACATTGCTGGTTCCTCAGAAAACTAACAGTAGATCGTCTATATGATCCAACAATTCCACTGCTGGGTATATACCCAGAAGAACTGAAAGCAAAGACTGAACAGATATATGCACACAATTGTTCATAGCGGCTTTGTTCACGATTGCCAAAAGTTGGAATCAGCCCCGGTGCCTATCAACAGATGAATGGATATGCAAAACCTACATACATACAATGAAATATTACTCAGCTGTAAGAAGGAATAAAGTGCTAACACCCAGAATAACGTGGATGAATCTTGAAGACTTGTGTTGAGTGAAGCAAACCAGGGATTGAAGGATGAACAATATATGACCTCACTGATTTGAACTGAGGAAATTGAGCAGTCTCTGAGAACCATTATCTGAATGATAGGTTAACAAGGGAGAGAAAGAGAAGAGTCGGCTGTGAGCCATCACCCATATGGACATTATCTATGGTAAAGGGATACAGTATAGTTGCATATTGAATGATAGGACAGATTGGTAGTGACATTACTGGGTTTGGTGGCACAAGGTTCACAGGTGGGTAGATTAGGAAGGGCAGGTTGGAATACCCAGGGCATGTAACTATGAATCTTGTCACTCCATGAGTCAAAACAGAGCAGTGTCATATGCTCCAGGGGGATGGGGAGGAAGGAACAGTTTAGATCAAATGGGGTATTTAGTGGTCATGAGAAGGGTTTTTCATTACCTTACATTAACGGACACAGGAAACGTTAAATATCATCAAAAATTGTTAAACTGTACCATCTAAATTGTAAACTATACTGTAAATCATTGACAATGTTTAGTTGCTATATTTTACTATCTGTATAACAGTTATAACAATTCTAACATCCATAAAAATGGTTTTAATATGGCGTGGGGAAGGGGGAGGGGGTTGGGTATGTGGGAGTCTATAGTATTCGGTGTGTAACTTTGCTGTGACCTAAAAGTTCTTTGAAAATTAAATGAAAATTTGGGAGACACTGGGGAATGAGAGGGGGTATATGTCATGGTACACTGGACATCCAATAATACAGTGATAAAAGGAAAAAGAATTTTTTTTAAAAAAAAAGGAATTTCTTTTGTTTCTTTTCCATTTTTTGAATGTCCCAATCTGCTAATTATATTTTGTGTTTTTTTGTTGTTTCTTCGTTTGTTTGTTTTTTCCTGAGTTTCCTTGTGTTTATCTCTTGCATTTGAGCTTATCATTGTTTCTTTTTCCTATTAAGTGTATTTGGTTATTACATGGGCTACATGTTGAGGGAAGATTTAGATCACAACAGGGTTACAATGGTGGCTGCAGGGAATTATTGGTGGGGGGTGTCTGGGAATGGGGATTCATGGGAGTAATTTCATCTGAATATACATGAAAGATTTATAAAGATCTTCAAATGATCAAAGGAAGGGTCACGGTCACAGTAGGTGGACAATCACTCAATAAATGAGGGGATCTGAATTCCCAGCCTGGAGAGCTCTGCCAAATTCTCCAAGGGAGCAGCAGCAGGCCTCTGAGTGCAGGGACAGTGTCTGTCAAAAAAGGATGCCCCACTGATGAGTTCTTTTTATTAATGACTAGCCTTATGTGTCTTTGCTCTTGAAACTGAAATTTAGAATATTGTTATGGGGTACCTAAAGTTTGTTATGGGTTGCCTAAGGGCACATAGATCAACCCTGGAACCTTCAGGCTTCTGAAGGATAAGAAAGGTACAGCCTCCAAAGATGCATGAGTAAGGTGGCCCCAGAACAAGGGCCAAAATGGCAATCCAGGAAATCCTGAATACTTTGTTTTGTATTGATTATTTTTGTTCATTTTTTTTCTTCTATTTATTTGGATGAGATGTACTATTTAATATTCTTTAAAGTTTACTGGGGAAATTATAACACTTTTGCTTGCCTTTAAAATTCCAAATGTATTATTTATTATTGACTGGCCAAATAATATATTTTAAAACATTTTATATCCTGTATTTGTCAGGCAAAGTTGTGCTAATGCAAAATACCAGAAATCTCTGGGACTTTACCCAAGAGATTACCCAAAGGGTATTTATTTGGGGTAGAATCTTACAGTTACCAGGCTATAAAGCATAAGATTCTTCCTTCAACAAATCTGTTACCCCATCTTAGAGCAAGTCAGCTGCTGACATTTGCCAGGGTTCAGGCTTCTTGGGTTCCTCTCTTTGCAGGGCTGCATTTCTCTCTGGGCTCAGTTCTTCTGTTTCCTCCACAAGGTCAGATGTAGACTATAAGACTCTCTAAGCTTTGCCTCTCTCCCCAAGGCCAGCTGTGAACTGTCAGGTGAATGGCTTGTCTCTTTCCCCCGGGGCATTCTGTCCTTGCTCATCAGAACTCCAACATCAAAAACTACTCTAGCTCTGTCCTTTGCCATGTCTTTTTATGTTTGAGACCCCAGCCAGCAAGGGATGGGATGCAACACCCTACCGACTGTGGCCCAGTCAAAGCCTTTATCATAACTAAATCATGCCCAGGTTAACAGACCAGTTTACAAGCATAATCCAATATCTATTTTTGGAATTCATAATGTTATCCATCTGCTACATATCCATTTACCTATCTTATGCTATATATTATTTTACAGTGTATTTTAACACTTTATTGATATCATTATTACTTTATCCATTCAGTTGTCATGTAGATATATGACTTTAATTAACAGATATTGTTCTTCAATCCATCTTGAATCTTGAATCTTCTGAGATTATTTTATTTCTGCCTGAAGAATATTCTTTTACATTTCTTTTAAAGTGAGTTGCTGCTAGCAAAATTTATTAGTTTTTACTCATCTGTAATAGTAATTATTTCACTTTTTCCTGAAGGATTGAGATGAATTCTCAGTCCCTCTATGATCTCCACTGATTTTGAGAGCAACTTTAGGGTGTAATTTCTCCATTCTGTTATAAATGTCATCACTTCTTTGGAGAAGAAATTTGGGGCTTTCACTTTTACCACCTACATCCTGCCCATCCACCCCCCAGGCAAAATCTGTGTGCACTGGACCTGGGGATGGGAATATTGGCACACCTCTCTGAGTTACACACCTGATTTTGGAGCTAAGATTTGGTGGATAAAGCACAGTATATTTAATTCTTCTTGGGCCCATTCTAGAGGCCAGTACAATTGTGGTCAGCATCCCATTTTGCTCAATGATGGCCACACCCAAAATACAGCCACTGCTTCATGAGTTCCCATTTCTCCAAGACTTAGGAGACCCATCCTGATCCCTGTGCCCTGGTTTATTGCCCTCGTTTGTGTCTTGTATGGACCCAAGAATGTATATTCTTACTAACCCATTGCTGTGTGTTAAAGCTTTTGTTATGTAGGATATTTTGGTTAGATTCAGACAAGGGACCTTTCGATTAGGTCACTTTTGTTAGATTGCCTTAGTTTAGTTAAAGCCTCTTATTAGATTTCAGACACCAAGATGGACCCCAATCATTGTGCTGAAGTCCTACATACATGGAACACACAGAGAAAGGCTTCTGCCATGTTTACCCTGCCATGTGGGAGAGAGTTTCAGGATCTCCTAGAGTTGTGGAGAGACACAGAAACCCTGAGAGGCTGAGGGAGATGCTAGAGGCTGGACTCATGGAGGAGCATGAAAATGAAGACATCCAAACCAGAGGAGAAGGGAGATGTGTGAGCAATTGTGTCTGATGGGTCACTACTGTGCTCAGGGAGAAAATGAGTTTGGAGGTGAAGACAGAGAGAGACAGGCAGGCCCAACATTTTGTCTTGGCTGGAGTCCAGGAGCAGCAGACCTATGTTAAGACAGCATTTTTGATGGTGCCTTGATTTGAATATTTTCACAGCCTCAGAACTGTAAGATTTAACCCTAATAAATTATAATAAAACCAAACTTTTTCTGATAGACTGCTATGGCAATGCTTGGCAAACTCAAACAGCTGGGGACACAGGCTGGTAGAGGAGCCCTGTTCCCAAATGGCAGTGTGATGCTGCTGCCAGGGTAATTCACCTGTCAACTGTGGGTATCTCCAGACTAGGCGGCAATGAGCACTGGAAAGATGGAGGGGGAAGTGCTCTTGGCCAGCAAGGACTACAAGACAGGGATTCTAGCAGGGGAGTCACATGGTTAAGGAATAGTCTATATTCACAGATGCCCCAGTAAGATGTACCTGCTGCAGGCAAGGTTTGGCCATGTGGGCAGTGGAAGGTAAAGGCATGGCACCTGGGTTCTGCTGCAGAAGAGGAATCAGGGCACAGAGAGGAGGCTTCCTGCTCCTGCTCCTTTTGCCCTTCCCTCCTTCCTTTGGCCTCCAGCGATGACCCTCTTAGTAGGCTGCTCTTACTCTATCTCTCTTGGGGCTCAAGCACATACTCAGGTCTCCTGCTTCCAATTCTACATTCATCTTCTCCAATCTTGGGGCAGCTAAAGGAAGTGCAATGCGAAGATGAAACTTGTTGGTGTCAGGAAGGAAATGTTAAAATCCACATTACAACATTGGCTACAGCAATAACATCACCAGAATCAGCAACATTAGGCCAGTGACCCTAATGAATAGTAAAGGAACCTCAGAAAGTCCTGGGTTCTAGGGCTGACAAGAATAGAAGTGAGGTTGTGAGATAGTGCCATGTTTGCAGAAAACCTCAGAGGGTGCAGATGCCAGATATTTCTCAAACTAATTAAATATAAAATTTTCAACACATTTTGAATAGAGTTGAAAATGATGCAGACTACTTCAATCCCAGAATAGAATGGAGGGGTTGTATGGGAAGAAGCAAATGAACACCTGAAGAAGCTGGAATATAACACGTGTTCACTGCAGTTCCCCCAAGCCAGAGAGGGAGTGTCTTGTTTGGAAACCAAAGTCAAAGAGCCCCAAAGAAAACCATCATCATAGTTTCTTTTTTTTTTTTTTTTTTTTTTTTTGTTTACAACATACATTTTATTTTATAAAGAAGTAACAAGTCTGGTTAATATCCAACTAGAGAGTTTTATGTGTCTTCCTACCAAAACTTTGTCTACCCTATGGTGCTTGGTAAGTTACACATACATTACATTTATTTTTTTTTTTTGTAAAATGATATATAAATATATATGCATATATGTGTATTTGCTTACAAAAATGTTATTTTATATATATATATATACATATATTTTAAGAGGTGCTTAGATTACCTAAAATATTATACGGAACCCACTCGGATTCCCATGTTGCCCACCTCCCACACCTCCCACCACATCCAACACAACATCTCCCATAGTGTGGCCCACCAACCTCAATGAACTTACACATCCTGGAGCCTTGCCACCAACCATAGACCACAGTTCACACCGTAGACCACACTCTCTCCCACTCAGTTCTGAGTGGTGTGTGCTGATTTAAAATGGCCTACATCCATTGCCACAACAGTACTCGGGACAACCTCCAACTCCCAAAGAAGCCCCTGTATTTCAACTGCTCATCCCCTCCCTACCCAAAAAACTGTCAAGTGGCCACTGGCTCCACCTCATTGTTATAATTTCTTGCATTGCAAGAATCACCATATGTGAGCAAGAGAATACCATCGAGTCCACTCTAGTCCATAGTTCTTCCCCCAATCCAGAGGCGACTGGGATGGTGATGTCCACTCCAACTCCAAGTGAGAGAGGGCTTATATCCCATGGATATGGTGGGTGGGATGATCCTGCCTGCAGATGCAGGCCCTCTCCATTCCCTGGGATGGCCATTTCCCATCGTTGTCTCCTCACCAGGTGACTTGGATGAGTCCATTGAGCTGTAGGGTAGGAGTTGCAGCTCCACCTAGATTTCATGCACACCTGGCACATAGGTAGGTGGGAGGCTCCAGTCTCTGGAAGTATACCTAAGAAACTCCAGCATCACATGTAGGTTTGAATAGAAGGGACTGGTGAACCATGTGCAGGGAGGACTTATTTGATCATAGTTTCTTGATCCACAATGGAGAACAGGGAGAAAGACTTGCTCAACACCGATGGTCTCTGTTAGTGATGTGAGTCACTCTAGCGGGTCTTCACTGGGCAGTAAGTAGCAGGATGTCTGTCTTCTCCTGTGGTGATAACAACCCTCTAACCAGACAAGTGTAGAGAGCAGTGTGGCCTTCACATGGTCGCATCCATGCTCCTCATGCTCCGTGTACACTCTTGCTTTGGGAAGCTTCCATCTGTTTCAGGCAGCTGGGGAGAGGGCCGAGGAAAGTGTGCACTTTTCCTTTATAGGGCACTCTAATAGCAAAGGGTGATGAGAAGTGACCTGCACCCCAGTAATGTTGCAGATACAACTTGATATATTCAAACAAACCACTTTATGTGATGTCATTATGTACTATTATCGTAATTTCATTTAAATTATAACCAAATTACCCATGCAAAGAGTATAAAAATAATTTATGTCTGTTATGGCATACAGTCAAATATCTTCTCTAGCCTCAATACCCATTCCTCCTTCTTCAGAACTATTTGCATTGGCAGATTCGATTGGATACACATTTCTGTTTGTAAACACATGCATTCTCTAGTTTCATCCATCCAACACGCTATCACATATGAGAAAATTATTGGAGAACAGGTTAAGAATATAAATAAAATTTCTAACTTCTTAAAATACTTGAGATTAGAAGTGTATCATCTAATTATGAAAGGATCATTTCTGATTTAAAATTACAAGGAAAATTGGAGTTAAGTAGAAAGCAGGCCACTGTAGTTCAATGGATGTTAAACTTGAATCCACATCAGAATCAGGTGAAGAAACTGAAAAAATATAAATGGTTGAATTACCTCATAAGAAAATGCTACAAAAATGGGAAGCATTATTTTTTAAATGGTAATTTGTAAAATGCTTACCCAGAATGTAATGGATTGAAGAACCAGTGAAGAAAACCAGGATAATTTGAAATAAGTGGAAAGCCCATCTGTACATAAATTAAGAGAAATATTGAGTTCTGATGCATAAATTAGTGGGAACAAATTGAACAGAGATGAGTGTGGAAGAAGAAGTGGGAGGAGCAGATCTCAGAACAAACTGCAATTGCACTTTTCCAAGAGGAGAAAGGCATCCTGAATTGCACAGTCACAGCTCCTTCATTAAAATATTGGCAACAAGTTGCACAGACTGGAGGTGGAGATTCTTTGGAGATTCACATTCATTACATTCACAGGATTTCTATCCAGTATGAATGTTGTAATGTCTAATGAGATACTGCCTCTGGCTTAAGGCTATTCCACATTCCTTACATATATAGTGTTTCCCTCCACCATGAATTTTCTCATGGTCAGTGAGATTTGATTTGCTACTGAAGGCTTTCTTACATTCCTTACATATATAGGGTTTCTATCCACTTTGTGTTCTCTGGTGTGTAATGAGGCCTGATTTCTGAATGAAAGCTTTCTCACATCCAACACATTCATAGGGTTTCTCTCCAGTATGTATTCTCAGATGGTTAATGAGGTTTTCATTTTGGTGGAAGGTTTTTCCACATACATTGAATATAGAGGGTTTTTCTCCAGGATGAATGCCCTGCTGTTTAATGAACTGTTGCTTTTCAATGCAGGCTTTTCCGCATTTTTTACATTCATTTTCTTTCTCTCCCTATGAGTATTTCACGTTCTGTGAGATATGATTTGTACCTGAAGGCTTTTTCACATGCCTTACAGTCATAGGGTTTCTTTGCAGTAGGAAATCTCTTGAATCTGAGATTTGATATTTGAATTAAAGCTTTCCCACATATGTATGATTTCTATTCAGTCAAAATTTTCTGATTCATAAAGAGGTTTTCTGTCAGGTTGAAAAATTTCCCACATATATTACATTTCTATACTTGTTTCTTTATATGACATTTAAAATAAAGTGAAAAAATGACTGTAAAAAGCAGATTACATTCAGGACAATCATATGGTTTCTCTCTAGTTTGAATTTTCTCATATTCCATGAGATTTTATTTCAGATGGAAGCATTCCCATGTACATTACAATACTAACTAATGTATGAATATTTCATGCTCAATGAGATTTAATGCCTGGCTGAAGCATTTCCAATATTCCTTTCATAAACAGGGTTTTACTCCTGTAGGTTTCTTTGATGTGGTTCTAACTTTCCCAAATTCATGAAATCCCAAATTGTTTCTCTAAAGGATTAATTCTCATGTATCTCATGATGTTGAATTTCCAAGAAAACTTCACACTCACTACACTTAAAGGGAAGGACTACCATGTGGTGCAAACTGGTAAAATTCATTGCCTTCATTCTTTTCTCCTCACATACATTCCCTCATACTTAGGTAAGCATGATGGAAATTCATTTAAGATGAAGTTACACTCATGGAAGTGTTATATTAAGGAAACAATGCTTCCAGTCAGAGAAAATATTTAGCCAACTTTAAAAAATCTCCTTCTTCATCTTAAGTCTGTACTTTTGTGGAAGTGGATATATATTCACTGAAAAGCCTTTTGTTATGTGATTCTTTATGCTTCTTAGTATCCTATGCTTCTTCATAGTTTGTTTGGTGCAGGAAAAGTAGGTTTTATAGGGACATTTATAGCATTGAATATGTTCAATATAAAAGAAGAAAGATCCAATATCAATCATCTAAGCATCCAATTTGGGAAGTGCAACAATATCTCCTTTTTATTTGTTCTTTCATTCATGGTTCTTCTTGCTTCAAATAAGCATCACATCCAGTTTGGTGACTTCATAAGTAGGAAATGGGGAAGTGATAGAGCGCTTGATTTATCATGGGGACAAAACAACAGCACACAAATCAACCCTGGAACCTTCAGGCTTCTGAAGGATAAGAAAGGTGCAGCTTCCAAAGATGCTTGAGTAAGGTGGCCCCAGAACAAAGGCCAATATGGCAACCCAGGAAATCCTGAACACTTTGTTTTGGACTGACGATTTTTGTTCAATTTTTTTCTTCTATTTTTTTGGATGAGATACACTATTTAATATTCTTTAAAGTTTACCTGAGAAATTATATCACTTTTGCTTGCCTTTCCAGATCTGCACTTATTATTTATTATTGACTGGCCAAATAACATATTTTAAAACATTTTATATCATGTATTAGTCAGCCAAAGGTGTGCTAATGCAAAATACCAGAAATCTCTTGGTCTTTATAAAGGGTATTTATTTGGGATAGAAACTTACAGTTACCAGGCCATAAAGCATAAGTTTCTTCCTTCCCTGAAGTATTTTACCCCATCTTGGTGCAAGACAGCTGATGACATTTTCCAGGGTTCAGGTTTCTTGGGTTCCCTTCTTCCCACAGCTGCATTTCTCTCTGGGCTCAGATCCTCTGTTTCCTCCACAAGGTCAACTGTAGACTATGAAGCTCTCTAAGCTTTCCCTTCTCACAACAAGGCCATCTATGAACTGTCAAGTGAAATGCTTGTCTCTTTTCCCTGGGGCCTTCTCTCCTTGCTCATCAGAACTCCAACATCAAAACTACTCCAGTTCTGTCCTTTGCTATGTCTTTTTATGTTTGAGACCCCAACCACCAAGGGGAGGGCTCAATGCCCTACCGACTGTGATCCAGTCAACCCCCTTATCATATCTTTATCATGCCCAGATTAACAAACCATCTTACAAACATAATCCAATATCTATTTATGGAATATATGATGATATCAAACTGCTACATATCCATTTACCCATTTTAAGATACATATTATTTTATGGTGTATTTTAACAATTTATTAATGTCCTAGGCCACGGATATCTCTATTATTTTATCCATTCAATAGTCCTTAAGATATATGTATTTAATTAACAGATATTGTTCTTTAATCCATCCTGAACCTTGAACATTCTGAGATTATTTTCTTTTTGCCTGAAGAATATTCTTTTACATTTCTTTTAAAGTGAGTTGCTGCTAGCAAACATATTAGTTTATTTTTTGTTGTTGATTTGTTTATTTTTAAAAAGCTATTTGTACATTTAATAATTGAAAATATAAACAAAAACTAAAATTAAACAAAGATGAATAAATATATACATTGCTCAATTAACTGTAATTGATGCATATAATTTTTTTTTCATTTTGGATCAATCAAGATGTTACACAATATATTTGGTTCATAGTAATGCATTCATACAATATTTGCCCTTTTGTGTCTGGCTTGCTTCCCTCAACATAATATCCTCCAGGTTCACCCATGTTGCCATTGTTTTATGAATTCATTTCTTCTTGCACCTGCATAATATTCCATCATGTGAATAGACCACAGCTTGTTTACCCATTCATCTTTTGATGGACAGTTGGGTGGTTTCCAAATTTTGGCAATGGTGAATAATGTTGCTATGAACATTGGTGTGCAGATGTCTGTTCTTTTCACTGCTCCCAGTTCTTCTGGGTATATATCAGTAGTGGTATTGCAGGGTCACGTAGCATGTCTACGTTCAACTTTTTTGGGAACTGCCAAACAGTCCTCGATATCATTCTGCATTCCCACCAACAGTGAAAGTGTCCTATCTCTCGACATCCTCTCCAACTCTTGTAGTTCTCTGTGCCTTTAATAGCGGCCATTCTGATAGGTGTAAAATGATATCTCATTGTAGTTTTGATTTGCATTTCCCTAATCATGAGAGATATTGAGCATTTCTTCATGTGCTTTTTTGCCACTTGTATTTCTTCTTTAGAGAAATATCTATTCAAGTCTTTTACCCATTTTTTAATTGGGTCATTTGTGTTTTTATTGTTGAGTTGTAACATCTCTACATAAATCCTGGATATTAAACCCTTATCAGATATGTGATTTCCAAATAATTTTTTCCCATTAAGTTGGCTGCATTTTCACCTTTCTGACAAAGTCCTGTGAGGTGCAAAAGTGTTTAATTTTGAGGAGGTCCCATTTATCTATTTTTTTCTTTTCTTGCACATGCTTTGGTTGTAAGGTCCAAGAAACCACCACCTACTACAAGGTCTTGAAGATGTTTCCCTACATTGTCTTCTAGTAGTTTTATGATCCTGGATTTATTTTTAGATCTTTGATCCATTTTGAGTTGATTCTTGTATAGGGGGTGAGATAGGGGTCATCATTCATTCTTTTGGTTATAAATGTCCAGGCCTCCCAACACCATTTGTTGAAAAGACTGTTTTACCCCATTAGCATGGGCTTGGTGGCTTTGTCAAAAGCCAGTTGACAGTATAGGTGAGGGTATATTTCTAGGTTCTCGATTCTATTCCACTGATCGATGTGTCTATCTTTATGCCTGTACCATCCTGTTTTGACGACTGTAGCTTTGTAATATGTTCCAAGGTCAGGCAGTGAAATTCCTACCACATTGCTCTTCTTTTTTAGATTGCTTTTGGCTATTTGGGTGCACTTAACCTTCCAGATGAATTTGGTAATTGCCTTCTCTAATTCTGTAAAGTAAGATGTTGGGATTTGGATTGGTATTGCATGGAATCTGTAATCAGTTTGGACAAGATTGACATCATCATATTTATTCTTACAATCCATGAACACGGAATGTCTTTCCATTTGTTTAGGTCTTTTTTCATTTCTTTCAGCATTGTTTTGAAGGTTTCTGCATATAAGTCCTGTACTTCTTTGGTTAAATTAACTCCTAGGTATTTGAGTCTTTTGTTGCTATTGAAATGGAATTTTCCTCCTGATTTCCTCCTCAGGTTGTTCAGTAATAGTATACAAAAACGTTACTGATTTTTGCGTTTTGATCTTGTGTCCTGCCACTTTGCTGAACTCATTTATTAGTTCAAGAAGCTTTGTCGTGGATACTTCAGGATTTTCTAAGTACAGGATCATGACATCTGCAAACAGTGAGAATTTTACTTCCTCTTTTCCTATTTGGATGCCTTTAATTTATTTGTTTCTTCTAATTGCCCTAGATAGAACTTCTAGTACAATGTTGAATAACAATGTTGACAGTTGGCATCCTTGTCTTGTTCCCGATCTTAGAGGGAAAACTTTCAACCTTTCCCCATTGAATATGATGATGGCTTTGGATTTTTCATATATGCCTTTTATCATATTGAGTAATTTTCCTTTTATTCCTATCTTTTGAAGTATTTTTATCCTAAAAGGATTTTGGATTTTGTCAATTGACTTTTCTGCATCTATTGAGATGGTCATGTGGTTTTATTCCTTCAATTTGTCAATGTGGTGTATTACATTGATTGATTTTCTTATGTCAAACCAGCTTTGCATACCAGGAATAAATCCCACTTGGTCGTGATGTATGTCTTTTGACATGCTGTTGGATTCGATTTGCAAGTATTTTGTTGAGAATTTTTGTGTCTATGTTCCTTAGAGAGATTGGTCTGTAATTTTCTCTTCTTGTGGAATGATTATCTGGCTTTGGTATTAGGGTGATATTGGCTTCATAAAATGTTTTGGGTAATTATCCCTCTTCTTCAATTTTTTGGAAGAGTTCAAACAGGATTGGTGTTGATACTTTTGAAATGCTTTGCAGAATTCACCTGTGAAGCCATCTGGTCCTGGACATTTCTTTGCTGGGAGATTTTTGATGACAGATTCTATCTCCAAATTTGTGATTGGTTTCTTAAGTTATTGTATTTCTTGTAGCCTCTGTGTAGGTTAGTTATGTGTTTCTAGAAATTTGTCCATTTCATCTAGGTTGTCTATTTTGTTGGCATATAGTTTCTCATAATATCCTCTTATGATTCTTTTTTATTTCTGTGAGGTCATTTGTAATTTAACCCCTTTCATTTCTGACTGTGTATATTTGCATCTTATCTCTTTTTTTCTTTGTTAATCTAGCTATGGGTTTGTCAATTTTATTGATCTTCTCAAAGAACCAGCTTTTGGTTTTGTTGATTTTCTCTATTGTTTTTCTCTACTCAATTGCATTTATTTTTGCTCTAATCTTTATTATTTCTTTCCTTCTGCTTGCTTTGGGATTTGTCTGCTGTTCTTTTTCTAGTTTCTCGAGTTGTTCAGCTAAAACTTTGAGTTTAGCTCTTTCTTGTTTTTTAAAATAGGCTTTTAGGGCTATAAATTTCCCTCTCAAAATTGCCTTCACTGTATCCCATAAGTTTTGATGCATTGTATTCTCATTTTCATTTGTCTTAATATATTTATTGATTTCACTTGCAATTTCTTCTTTGACCCACCAAACATTTAGAAGTGTGTTGTTCTGTGTCCACACACTTGCAAATTTATTTCTTTCCTATATGTTATTGATTTCTAGTTTCATTCCATTATGATCTGAGAAGGTGCTTTGTATAATTTCCATGTTTTTATATTTATTGAGAGTTGAATTGTGACCTCACATGTGGTCTATCCTGGAGAAAATTCCATGGGCACTTGAGAAGAATGTATAACCCACTGAGTTTGGATGCAGTGTTCTGTATAGGTCTGTTAGGTCTAACTTGTTTATCATATTGTTCAAGTTCTGTTTCTTTGTTGATCTTCTGTCTAGTTGTTCTATCTAATGATGTGAGAGGGGTGTTGAAGTCTCCGATGATTATTGTAGAAATGTACATTTCTCCCTTCAGTTTTGCCAGAGTTTGTCTCACATATTTTGTGGGACTCTAGTTAGGTGCATAGATATTTATGACTGTTATATATTCCTGGAGGATCACCCCTTTTATTAATATATAATGGCCTTCTATATCACTTATCACTTTTTGCATTTAAAGACTGTTTTGCCTGATATTAGTATAGCTACCCCAGCCGTTTTCTGTTTATTATTTGCATGGAATATCTTTTTTCAATCTTTTACTTTCAGCTGATTTTTTCCCTCGGTCTGAGGTGAGTTTATTGTAAACAGCATATGGATGGCTCATGTTTTTTATCCATTCTGTCAGCCTGTATTTTTTGATTGGGGAATTTAATCCATTCACATTCAGTGATATTAGTGAAAATGCACTATTTATTTCCTCCATTGTATTCTTGCTTTTCATACGCCATTTTGTTTTTGTCTCTCTTTTTACTCTTTTCGTTATCATTTGTGCTTTACTTTCTTCTATACTCTCCTCCAAGCCTCTCTCTCCTGTCTTTTTCTTTCACGTTCTAAGGCTTCTTTTAATATTTCCAGCAAAGTTGGATTCTTTTTTGCAAACTCTTAGTTTCTGTTTCTTTGTGAATATTTTATACTCACCTTCATATTTGAAGGACAGTTTTTCTGGATAAAGATTCTTGGCTGGCAGTTTTTCTCTTTCAGTTTCCTTATTGTATCATACCACTGTTTTCTCATGTCCATGGTTTCTGAAGAGAAATCTGCACTAAGTCTTACTGGACATCCTTTGTATGTGATCATTTGCTTTCATCTTGCTGCTCTGAGATTTTTCTATTTATCTTTTACATTTGACATTCTGATTAGTAAGTTTCTTGGCATAGGTCTGTTTGGATTTATTCACATTGGGGTACGCTGTGCTTCTTGGATATGTATCTTCCTTTCTTTTGTGAGAGTTGGGAATTTTCACCTATTATTTCCTCCAATACACTTTCTGCCCCTTTTCCTTTTTCTTCCCTTTCTGGAACTCCCATGACACATATGTTGTGTTTTGTGTTGTCATTCAACTCTCTGAGGCCCTGCTCAATTTTTTCCATTCTTTTCTCTCTGTATTCTTTTCTCTCTTCAATTTTAGCTTATCTGTCTTTGGTATCACTTATTCTTCTGTCATTTAGAGTCTGCTGTTTTTTACTTCACCTATAGTGTCTTTCATTCCTATGAACTACGTTACTTTACTGTTCAGGATATCAAATTCTTCTTTGCATTCGCTCAATGTCTTCATGATGTCATTTATCTCTTTAATTATGTTTTCTTTCAACTCATTAATTTGATTTTGGAAATTTGTGCTCAACTCATTGATTAGTTCTCTCAAATTCTGCAGCTCTTCTGTTACTTTGATGTATGCCTTTTCTTGAGCCATGTCTTCTATTTTCTTAGTATGGCTCATAATTTTTCCTGCTGTTTAGGCACATGGTTAGGTTGTATTTTACTTAGATGCTCTATCTCTTTATCTTTAATAGGGTTTTATTGGCAGGAGGCTATGAGTTACCACAGCTCTTTGATTTTTGGCTCAACCTTGATTGTTAGGATTATCCTGCTGGTTGCTCAAAACTGGGCACTGGACCCAGTTATTGGTTGTAGGTTCATTTCCTAGGCCTTTGGGCAGGGAGGCTATAGAAGCCAGGAAAATCCTCTCATACTTATTATTTTTCTTATGTGCACTTCCTTGGTCTGCCAGAAGACGGCACTCATTGGCCGCTCACAAATCAATGACTGGTCGGAGTGTAATTGTTTTGACACAATTCAGATCAATGTGGTAGAACTTCCTGTCTGGGGGCTAGGAGCCTTGTAATTCAAACTTTATGAGACAGTTCTCCAGTCTTCTCTGGTAGCCCCTTCCCTTTTCCCAGCTAGGAAATATTTACTCTCCCATATGAATCCTCAACAATCTGTCCCTGTTAGTATCAGAGGAGATTGTGAGGTTTGTATATCTTTAGCCCCTTGCAGGCTCCAAGGCAAACAATGGTGCAGCCCCACCCAGCCTGAAAGGGCTCGCTGGACAGGGCAGACCAAACCTGTGAGTCAAAAGCAGGGTCAGCCCCAGGCTCTCTCTCCCCTCTCCTGTGGAACCCTCAACAGTTAGTCAAGGCTAGAAGAGAGGGAGGTTGTGAGGGTCAGTTTTCTCCAGTCCTTCCTGGGGTCCTAGGGCAAACCACTGTGTGTAAGGCTCCATGGTGCTCCACAGCCCAAATTTGCATGTCAGAACCTGAGTCAGCCTAAGGCTGTGTGTCTCTCTCTCCCCTTTCTGGGAGTGGTAGATCCCTGGAGCCCCCTTTGTCTGTAGTCACAGGCCCAGAGGCCCGAGAATTCTAAAGAGTGTGGGGGAGGGTGCTGGCAGCAGCAGCTGCTGCTGGTTCCAACTCACGGTTCTGGTTCTGTTGTTGTGAGTTTCCTGTTTTGTTCCACTCTCCTCTGGGTGGTGTTCAGACTGCACCTGCTGTCGTAAACCATACACAATCTATTTTGAGTTGGTGTCACCCTGTTCTCTAGCTATTTTTCTGGAGAAGAGATTCCTGTGTCTAACTAGTCGGCCATCTTCCTGGAACTAGTGACTTTATTTGATTTTACTCATCTGTAACAGTATGTATTTCACTTCTTCCTAAAGGATTGAGATGAATTAAATCTCAGGCCCTCATGATCTCCACTACTTTTGAGAGCACATTTAAGGGTTGAATTTCTCCATTCTGTTGTAATGTAATCAGTTTTTTGGAGAAGTAATTAGGGGCTTTCAGTTTTAGCACCTCTGTCCTGCCCCATCACAACCCAGGAAAAATCTGTGCACTATGGATCTGGGGATGGGAATAATGGCACACTTCTCAAGTTACACACCTGATTTTGGAGCTAAGATTTGGTGGCAAAAGCACAGTGTATTAAGTTCATCTTGGGACCATTCTAGGGACCAGTGTATTGCTGGTCAGCACACGTTTTTGCTCAGTGATGGCCACAGCCAAAGTATAGCCACTGCTTCATGAGTTCCCATTTCTCCTGGACTTAGGAGACTCCTCCTCATCCCTGTGCCCTGGGTTAATGCCCTCATTTGAGTCTTGTGTGGACCTTGGAAATGTATGTTCTTACGGATCCATTGCTGCATGTGTAAGCCTTTTGTATGTAGGACATTTTGGTTAGATTCAGATAAGGGATTTTTGATTAGATCATTTTTTGTTAGATTCCTTTAGTTTAGTTAAGGGCCTCTGATAAGATTTCATGCACCAGGATGGACCTCAATCATTGTGTTGAAGTCTTACATACACGGAACACAAAGAGAAAGATTGCTGCCATATTTACCCTGCCATGTGGGAGAGAGCTCCAGGATATACAGCTATGGAGAGACACAGAAACCTTGAGTGGGTGAGGGAGAGGCCAGAGGCTAGCATCATGGAGCAGCTTGAAGCTGAAGACATCCAGGCCAGAGGAGAAGAGAGAGACATGAGCAATTGTATCTGATGGCCCACTGCTAAGATGAGAGAGAAATTGAGTTTGGAAGAGAAGGCAGAGGGAGACAGGCAAGCCCAACATTTTGCCTTGGCAGGCGTCCAGGAGTAGCTGACCCTTGCTAAAACAGCATTTTTGATCATGCCTTGATTTGGACATCTTGACAGCCTCAGAACTGTAAGCTTTAACCCTAGTAAATTCCAATAAAAACCAACTTATTTCTGGTATTTTGCTTTGGCAGAACTTGGCAAACTCACACAGTTAGGGACACAGTGTTGGAGAGCTGCCCTGTTCACTCTCATGGCAGAGTGATGTTGCTGCACAGTGAATTTACCTGTAAAATGTGGGTGTCTCCAGACTAGGCAGGAATGAGAAATTATAAGACACAGGAGGAAGTGATCTTCACCAACAAACCCTACAAGACAGGGAGTCAGGCAGGGAAGTCACATTGTTTGAGGACTAATCTAAAGTCACAGATGCCTGAGTATGATGTTCCTGCCTCAGATAGTAGTTGGCCTGCTGTGCAGGGGCTGATAAAAGCATGGGACCTGGAATCAGGTGCAGCAGAGAAGTCAAGGCACAGACAGTTAACTTTCTGATCCTGCTCCTTTTGCACTTACCTCCTTCCCTTGGCCTCCAGTGTTGACGCTCTGAGGAAGCTGCTCTTACTGTACCCCTCCTGGGTCCCAGGCACAGATTCAGATCTCCTGCTTCTCCAATCTTGGGAAGGTAAATAAAGAGCAATACCAAGATGGAAACTGTTGGTGCCAGGAAGAAAATGTCAAAATTCACATTACAGCATTGGGTACAGCAATGAAATAGCCAGAATGAGCAAGATTAGGCCAGTGACCTTAATAAATAGTAAGGGAATCCCAGAAAGTCCTGGGACCTAGGGCAGACAAGAATAGAAGTATGGTTGTGAGATAGTGCCATGTTTGCAGAAAACTTCAGAGGGTACAGATACCAGATATTTCTCAGACTAATTAAATATAAATTTTCAACACATTTTGAGCAGTGTTGAAAATGATGCAGACATCTTCAATCCCAGAAGAGAACGGAGGGTTTGGATGGGAAGAAGCTGATGAACAGCTGAAGAAGCAGGAATGTAAGAAGTGTTCACTGCGGTTCTCCAAGCCAGAGAAGGACTTTTCTGTTTGGGAACCAAACGCTTAGAGCCTGAATGAAAACCATCATCATAGGTTGTGGATGCACAAACGAGGACCGGGAGGAAGATCTGCCCAGAACTCACAGCCTCGGTTAGTGATGTGAGTCACTCTGGCAGGTATTCACTCTGGAGTAAGCCACAGGAAGTCCACCTTCTCCTGTGGTGTTAACAGACCTCTAACTACACACGTGTAGAAAGCAGTGTCACCTTCACATGGTCATGTCCAAGCTCCTCGTGGTCCATGCCCATTCTTGCTGAGGGAGGCCTCCACGCATCCAGGCACCTGGGGAGGGGGCTGGTGTGCATGAACACTTTTCCTTTATGGGTGGCTCTATTTGCAAAAGGTGAGGGGAAGTGTCTGCCCAGTAATGTTGCAGATACCAATCGATATCTTTAAATGAACCACTATGTATGATTTCATTTTGTACTATTTTCATAATTTCTTTTAAATTATAACCAAATTATCTGTGCAAAGATTATAAAAAGTATTTATGTCTGTTATGGCAAACAGCAAACTATTTTATCTAGCCTCAAACCCCATTTCTCTTTACTCATAATTGTCTGCATTGGCAGATCCTTTGTGTACACATTGCTGTTTGTAAATACATGCATTCTCTAGTTTCATCCATCCCACACCCTATCACATATGAGAAAATATTATAACTTAAGAATATAAATAAGTTTTCTAACTTCTTAAAATACTTGAGATTAGAAATATATCCTCCAATTATGAGAGGATCATTTCTGATTTAAAATAATGAGGAAAATTGGAGTTAAGTAGAAAGCAGGCCACTGTAGTTCTGTGGCTGTTAAACTTGAATCCACATCAAAATCAGCAGAAGAAACTGAAAAAAAATATAAATGGTTGGGATGCCTTAGAATAAAATGCTACAATAGTGGGCTGCATTGTTTTTAAAATGATAATTTTTAAAATGCTTCCCTGGAATGTAATGGACTGAAGAATCAGTGAAAACAACCAGGTCAATTTGAAATAAGCGGAAAGCCCATCTCTACATAAACTAAGAGAAATCTTGAGTTCTGATGCATAAATTAGGGATAACAAAATTGAACACAGATGACTGTGGAAGAAGATGTGGGAGGAGCAGACCTCAGAACAAACTGCAAGTGCACTTTTCCAGAGGACAAAGACATTCTGAATTACACATTCACAGCTGCTTCCTTAAAAGATTGGCAACAAGTTGCTCAGCCTGGATGTGGACATTCTTTGGAGATTCACATTCATTACATTCACAGGGTTTCTCTCCAGTATGAATTTTGTAATGTTTAATGAGATACTGCCTCTGGCTGAAGGCTATTTCACATTCCTTACATATATAGGGTTTCCATCCACTATGAATTTTCTCATGGTCAGTGAGATTTGATTTGCTAATGAAGGCTTCCCTGCAGTCCTTACAGATATAGAGTTTCTCTCCAGGTTATCTTCTCTCGTGTATTAGTCAGCCAAAGGGGTGCTAATGTGAAATACCAAAAATGGGTTAGTCTTTATAAAGGGTATTTATTTGGGGTAGAAGTCCAAAGATACCAGGCCGTGAAGCATTAAGTTTCTTCTTACCAAATTTCATTTTGATGTGTTGAAGCAAGACAACTGCTGATGTTTGCCAGGGTTCAGGCTTCTTGTGTTCCTCTCTCCCTGGGACTGAATTTCTCTCGGGGCCTAGCCGTTCTGGTTCCTCCACAAGGTCAGCTGTAGACTAACAGGCAAATGGCTCCCTTTTCTTCTGGGGCCATTTCTCCAACATCAAAACTGCTTATCAAAAAAAACTGCTTCAAATGTCCTTTGCCATGCCTTTTATATTCAAGTCCCCCACCCAATAAGGGTTGGGTCTCAATGCCCTACTGACGTGGCCCAGTCAATGCCCCAATCATGCCCAGATTAACAGAAGAGTTTACAAGTATAATCAAATTGTGTTTTTGTAATTCATAATTACATCAAATTCCCCAACGATTACAACTGGTGTTTAATGAGACTTGATCTCTGAATGAAAGTTTTCCCACATCCATCACATTCATAGGGTTTCTCTCCAGTATGTATTCTCAGGTGGTTAATGAGGATTTCTTTCTGGTTGAGGGCTTTTCAACATTCATTGCATATAGAGGGTTTTTCTCCAGAATGAATGCTCTGATAGTTTAATGAACTATTGCTTTTGGTTGAAGGCTTTACTGCATTCTTTACATTGATTTTTAATTCTGTCCACTATGGCTTTTTTCATGTTCTGTGAGATATGATTTGTACCTAAAGGCATTTTCACATGCCTTACATGCATATGGTTTATTTGCAGTAGGAAAGCTCTGATATCTGAGATTTGACATTTGAGTTAAAGCTTTCCCACATATATATGTTTTCTCTTCAGTAAGAATTTTCTGATGAATAAAGAGTTTTTCTGTCAGGTTGAAAACTGTCCCACATTTATGACATTTCTATCTTTGTTCCCTGTATGGCTTTTAAAATGAGGAGTAAGCAATGACTGTAAAGAGCAGCCTACAATCAGGACATTCATATGGTTTCTCTCTAGTTTGAATTTTATTATATAACATGAAGTTTTGTTTCAGATGGAAGCATTCCCATGATCATTACAATAATATCTAATATATGAATATTTCATGCTCAATGAGATTTAATGACTGGCTGAAGGATTTCCAATATTCCTTACATATACAGGGTTTTACTCTTGCATGTTTATTTGATGTGACTCTAGCTTTCCCAAATTCATGAAATCCCAAATGGTTTCTTTGAAGGATTAATTCTCAGGTATCTCATGAGTTTCAATTTCCAAGAAAACTTCACACTTATAACACTTAAAGGGGAGGACTACCATGTGGGGCAAACTGGCAAAACTCATTGTCTTCATCCTTTTTCATTACATAGATTCTCTCATGCTTAGGTAAGCATGATGCAAATTCCTTCCAAGTCAAGTTACATTCATAGAAGTGTTATTTTGAGGAAACAATGCTTGTGGTCACAGAAAAGATTTCTCCAACTTTCTTACATTCTCTTCCTTCATCTTAAGTCTGCACTGTTGTGGAAGTGGATATAGCTTCACTCACAAGCCTTTTGTTATGTGGATCTTTCTGCTTCTTAAAGTCCTATGCTTCTTCATAGTTTGTGGGGTGCACCAAAAAGAGTGCTTAGAGGGAAATTTATAGCTTTGAATGCATTCATTATAAAAGAGGAAATATCCTATATCAATCATCATCAAAGGGTCCAATTTTGGAAGTGCAAAACTATCTCATTTTTATTCTATCATTCATGGCTCTTCTTGCTTCAAATGAGAATCACATCCAGTTTGGTGACTTCATAACTAGAAAATGGGGAAGTGATACAATACTTGATTAATGATGGGGACAAAACAACACCCCATAAATCAACCCTGGAACATTCAGGCTTCTGAAGGATAAGAAAGCTACACCTTCCAAAGATGCACGTGTAAGGTGGCCCCAGAACAAAGGCCAAAATGGCAACCCAGGAAATCCTGAACACTTTGTTTTGGACTGTATATTTTTATTCATTTTTCCCCCTTCTATTTATTTAGATGAAATGTACTATTTAATTTTCTGCAAAGTTCACCATGGAAATTAAAGCACTTTTGCTTGGCTTCCCAAATCTGCACTTATTATTTGTTATTAACTTGCCAAATAATGTGCTTTAAAACATTTTTTATCATGTATTATTCAGACAAAGGGGTACTTATACAAAATACCAGAAATCTCTTGGACTTTATAAGGTGTATTTATTTGTGGTAGAAGCTTCCAGTTACCAGGCCATAAAGCATAAGTTTCTTCCTTAACAAAATTCTGTTACACTGTCTTGGAGCAAGACAGCTGCTGACATTTGCCAGGGTTCAGGTTTATTGGGTTCCTCTCTTCCCAGGGCTGCGTTTCTCCCTGAGTTCAGCTCCTCTGTTTCCTCCTCAAGATCAGCTGTAGACTATGAGGCTCTCTAAGCTTTGCCTCTCACCACAAAGCCAGCTGTGAACTGTCAGGTGAATGGTTTGTCTCTTATCCCCAGAGCCTCCTGTCATTGCTAATCAGAACTCCAAAATCAAAAACTACTCCATTCTGTCCATTGCCATGTCTTCTTATGTTTGAGATCCCACCCACCAATGGGCGGGTCTCAAAAGCCCTACCGACTGTGGTCCAATGTCCTAATCAGAACTTAGTCATGCCCAGATTAACAGACATCATCCCATAAACATTAGTGTAACTCATAACAATATAAAACTGCTACATATCCAGTTATCCATCTCATGCTATATATTATTTTATTGTGTATTTGAACACTTTATTGATGTCGTGGGCCACAGATATCATTATTACTTTATTGATTCAATAGGTATTTTGGTATATGAATTTAATTAACAGATATTGTTCTTCAATCCATCCTGAATCTTGAACCTTCTGAGAATATTTTTTCTGCCTGAAGAATTTTCTTTTACATTTCTTTTAAAGTGAGTTGCTGCTAGCAAACTTTATTAATTTTTTCTCATCTCTGAAAGTATTTATTTCACTTCTTCCTGAAGGATTGAGATTAATTAGTTCCCAGGCCCTCTACAATCTCCACTGCTTTTTAGAGCACCCTTAGGGTTGAATTTCTCCATTCTGTTGTAAATGTAATCAATTATTTAGAGAAGAAATTAGGGACTTTCACTTTTACAGCCAGGTTCCTGCCCCCCCAGCATAATCTGTGGGCTCTGGCTCTGGTGATGGGAATGATGGCACAACTCTCTGAGTTACACACCTGATTTTGGAGCTAAGATTTGGTGGAGAAAGCACAGTATATTGAGTTCTTCCTGGGAAATTTTTGAGATGAGTGCAATGGTGGTCAGCCCCCAATTTTGCTCAATGATTGCCACACCAAAAGTACAACCCTTGCTTCTTGAGTTCCCATTTCTCCCAGATTTAAGAGACCTGTCCTGCTCCCTGTGCCCTGGGTTAATGCCATCATTTGCATATTGTGTGGATTCCATAGATGTATGTTCTTACTAACCTATTGTTGTGTGTTTTAGTGTTTTTTTGGTAGGACATTTTGGTTAGATTCATATAAGAGAAATTTCAATTATGGCAATTTTTGTTACAATGCTTTAGTTTAGTTAAGGGCCTCTGAAAAGTTTTCAGGCATCAGGATGGACCACAATCATTGTGCTGATGTCCTACATACATGGAACAAACAGAGAAAGAGTGCTGCCATATTTACCCTGCCATGTGGGAGAGAGCTCCAGGATCTCTTACAGCTGTGGAGAGACACAGAAAACCTGAGATGCTGAGGAGAGGACAGAGGTTGGAGTCATGGAGCAGCTTGAATCTGAAGACATCCAGGCCAGAGGAGACGGGAGATGTGTGAGCAATTGTGTCTGATGGCACACTGATGAGCTCTGGGAGAAAGTGAGTTTGGAGGAGAAAGCAGAGAGAGACAGGCAGGCCCAACATTTTGCTTTGGCAGGATTCCTGCAGCAGCTGACCCTTGCTAAGACAGCATTTTAGATGATGACTTGATTTGGACATTATCACAGCCTCAGAACTGTAAGGTTTAAACCTAATAAATCCCAACAAAAGCCAACCTATTTCTGGTATTTTGCATCAGAATCGCTGGGGAAACTCTAATAGCTGAGGACACAGGGTTGGAGAGCTGCCCTGTTCCCAAACAGAAGGGTGATACTGCTGCCCAGTGATTTTACCTGTAAGCTGTGGGTATTTCCAGACTACGCAGGAATGAGAACAGGTAAGATGGAAGGGGAAGTGCCCTTGACCAGGAAGGCCTGCAAGGCAAGTGTCAGGCAGTGTTGTCACAGGGTTTGGGAACTAGTATAAAGCCACAGATTCCCCAGTATGTTGTACCTGCCTCAGGCAGGGTTTAGCCAGGTGGGCAGGGGCAGATAAAAGCATGGGACCATGGGTCTGGTGCAGCAGAAGCATCAGGGAACAGAGCAGATTCTCCCTGCTCCTGCTCATTTTGCCCTTCCCTCTTTCCATTGGCCTCCAGCATGGACCCTCTGAGGAGGCTGCTTATACTGTGCCCCTCCTGGGTCTCAGGTACAGACTCAGATCTCCTGGTCCAGTCCTACATTCACTTTCTCCAATCTTTGGGCAGCTATAGAAATAGCAATGCCAAGATGAAACATGTTGGTGTCAGGAAGGAAATGTCAAAATTCACATTACAGCATTGGCTACAGCAATAACAGCACCAGAATGAGAAACAGTATGGGAATCCCAGAAAGTGTTGGGACTTAGGGCTTACAAGAATAGAAGTGAGGTTGTGAGAGAGTGCAATGTTTCAGAAAACCTCAGAGGGTGTAGATGCCAGATATTTCTTAGAGTAAATAAATATTAAAATTTCAACACATTTTTCACACTGTTTGAAACTTACCCACCAAGTGGTGGGGCACAATGTCCTACTGACTGTGGAGCAGTCAATGACCTTACCATAACTTAATCATGGGCTGAATAACAGACCAGTTTACAAGCATAATCCAATATCTATTTCTTGAATTCATAATGATACCCAAATGCGACATATCCATTTACCTATGTTATGTTATATATTATTTTATGGTGTATTTTAACACTTTATTGATGTCCTAGGCCATGGATATCCTTATTAATTTATCCATTCAATAGTCATTTAGATATATGAATTAAATTAACAGATATTGTCCTTCAATCAATCTTGAATCTTGAACCTTCTGAGATTATTTTCTTTCCACCTGAAGAATATTCTTTCACATATCTTTTAAAGTGAGTTTCTGCTGGCAAACTTTATTAGTTTTTACTCATCGGTAAAAGTCTTTATTTCATTTCTTCCTAAAGGATGAGATGAATTAAATCTCAGGACCTCTACCATCTCCACTGCTTTTGAGAGCACCCTTAGGGTTGAATTTCTCCATTCTGTTGTAAATGTAATCAGTTCTATAGAGAAGAAGGGGCTTTCAGTTTTACAGCCAGATTCCTGCCCACCCCACCCTCCAGGCAAAATCTGTGCACTCTGGCACTGGGGATGGGAATAATGGCACACCTCTCTGAGTTACACACCTGATTTTGGAGCTAAGATATTGTGGTGAAAGCACAGTATATTGAGTTCTTCTTGGGACCATTCTAGGGATAAGTGCAATGGTGATCAGCCCCTCATTTTGCTCAATGATGGCCACACCCAAAGTACAGACACTGCTTCATGAGTTACCATTTCTCCCAGATTTAGGAGACCCCTCCTGATCCCTGTGTCCTGGGTTAATGCCCTCGTTTGAGTCTTGTGTAAACCCCAAAATAATATCATTTTACGAACCCATTGATGTCTATATAAGTGTTTGTATGCAGGACATTTTGGTTAGATTCAGATAAGGGTCCTTTCGATTAGGTCACCTTTTGTTAGATTGCTTTAGTTAGTTAAGGGTCTCTGATTAGATTTCAGATACCAGGATGGATCACAATCATTGTGCTGAAGTCCTACATACATGGAACACATAGAGGAAGAGTTCTGCCATGTTTACCCTGCCATGTGGGAGAGGGTTCCAGGATCTCCTATAGCTGTGGAGATAAACAGAAATCCTGAAAGGCAAAGGGAGACGCCAGGGGCTGGAGTCATTGATCACCCTGAAGTTAAAGATATAAAGGCCAGTGGAGAAGGGTTAGGTGTGAGCAATTGTGTCTCATGGCCCACTGCTGAGCACAGGGAGAAACTGAGTTTAGAGGAGAAGGCAGATACAGGCAGGCTCAATATTTTGCCTTGGCAGGATTCCAGCAGCAGTGACCATTATTAATTTTTGATGATGCCTTGATTTGGATATTTTCACAGCTTCAGAACTGTAAGCTTTAACCCTCATATATTCCAATAACACCCAACCTATTTCTGGTATTTTGCATTAGCAGTGTTTGAAAAACTCAAAAAACTAGGGACACAGGGTTGGAGAGCTGTTCTGTTCCCAAATCGCAGTGTGATGATGCCCAATGAATTCACCTGCAAACTGTGGGTGTCTCCAGACTAGACAGGAATGAGTACTTGTAAGATGGAGGGGGAAGGGCACTTGGCCAGCAAGTACTGCAAGACAGGGAGTCAGGTAGGGGAGTCACATGGTTTGGGAACTAATATAAAGTCACAGATGCCCCAGTTTGATGTACCTGCCCCAGGCAGTGGTTGGCCAAGTTGGCAGGAGCAAACAAAAGCATTGGACCATGGGTTTGGTGCAGCAGCAGCATCAGGGCACAGAGAGGAAGCTTCTGCTCCTGCTTCTTTTGCCCTTCGCTGCTTCCCTTGGCCCCCATATTGGACCCTCTGAGGAAGCTACTTTTACTGTACCCCTCGTGGATCTCAGGCACATACTTAGCTCTCCAGCTTCCAGTTCTACATTCACCTTCTCCAATCTTGGGGCACCTAAAGAAAGAGCAAAGTCAGGATGAAACTTGTTGGTGACAGGGAGGAAATGTCAAAATTCACATTACAGCATTGGCTACAGCAGTAACATAATCAGAGTGAGCATGATTAGGACAGTGACCATAATGAATTGTACAGAAATACCAGAACGTTCTGGGACCTAGGACTGACAAGAATAGAAGTGAGATTATGAGTGAGTGCAATGTTCACAGAAAACCTCCGATGGTGCAGATTCCAGATATTTCTCAGACTGATTAAATATTAAATTTCAACATATTTTTAACAGTGTTGAAATGATGCAGACTTCTTCAATCCCAGAGGGGAACGGAGGGGTTGGATGGGAAGAAGCTGATGAACAACTGAAGAGCATGGAATCTAACACGTGTTCACTGCAGTTCCCCCAACCAAGAGAGGGAATGTCCTTTTTTGGAATCAAACTCTCAGAACGCCAATGAAAACCATCATCATAGGTTCTGGATCTCCAAAGGAGGGCAGAGAGAAATCCCTGCTCAGCACTCAAAGCCTCAGTTAGTGAAGTGAGTCACTCTGGCCTGTCTTCACTGGGGAGTAAGCAGAATGAAATCTGTCTTCTCCTGTTTTGCTAACAGACCTCTAACCAGACATGTGTAGAGAGTAGTGTGGCCTTTACATGGTTGCATCCATGCTCCTCGTGTTCTCTGCTAACTCTTGCTGAGGGTGTCCTACACCCATCCAGGTAGTGTGGGAGGGTGCCCAGGGGAGAGAGCAGTTTTCCTTTATGTGTAACCGTATTTGGAAAGTGTGAATGTAATGTTGCAGATACAAATTAATATCTTCAATTCAACCAATTTGTATGATTTCATTGTGTACTATATTAATAATTTCTTTTAAATTATAAGCAAATTCTCCATGCAAAGAGCATAAAAATAATTTCTGTCTGTTATTGCAAACAGTAAAATTCCTTCTCTTGTCTCAACCTCTTTCCTCAGAATTACCTGCACTGGCAGATACTTTTGGGTACACATTTTTGTTTGTAAATACATGCATTCTCTAGTTTCATCCATCCCACAACCTATCACATATGAGAAAAATATTGGAGTACAACTTAAAAATAGAAATAAATTTTCTCACTTCTTAAAATACTTGAGATTAGAAGTATATCATCTTATTATGAAAGGGTCATTTCTGATTTAAAATAATAAGGAAAATTGGAGTTAGATAGAAAGCAGGTGACTGTAGTTCAGTGGCTGTTAAACTTGAATCCACATCACAATCAGGTTAAGAAACTGAAAACATATAAATCATTGGGGTGCCTTATAAGAAAATGCTACAGGAGAGAGGAAAATTGGCATCGGTTTAGGAGGATACTCACTGACTAGCTCTCTCGGGATGGCTGATTGTGGGCGGGATCCTGCCCAAGGATCTGTGATGTGGGTGCATGAAGTGAGAAGCTTGGGTTAGTTAGCAGCAGGCAGATTGATGGTGATGAGTTATCTGTGGACATTCTTTAGTTTTGAGCCTACCTGTGGTGGTAAACACAGACGGCTGAGCCCCACCAACAGGGACAATGGCTGGCTTGAACCATGAGTCCTGCAACCGTGATTCACACTCCCGGTTTGAGGCAGCATACCCTGAGGGAGGGAGGCCTCTTAAGAAGGTATAGATGGCTATAACTTCTGTGGATTTGGCTACCTGGACCCCCTCATAGGTTTGGAGATCAGATAAGCTTGAAAGAGCACCAGGCTGAGTGTATAGGGGAAACTGCTGAGGAAACCTGATTTACACAGCAGGCTGCTGACACTGAAGCCTGGCCCCAGAGGGGGTGGAGTCAACCAATATTATCACTCTGCCCTGACAAACATCATAGGTTCAATTCCCTGGGGAGGCAAGGAAGTGAGAAGGGCTTGATTAGTTTCCACGAGCCCATTTAGGGTCCCCTCGGTGAAGGGGTTGATCGAGCAGAGAACATCTTTTGGGTCCCTTATATCACCAAAAAAAAAAAAAAAGAAGAAGACAGTCACTTTAAAAAATGAATTCCTGTTCTTAATTCAGTTTAATACCGAAAATCTTCCTGAAAACCTGCAGAGAGAACCCAGAAGGGAAATTAATAAACACAGGCAGTCTGAGAGGATCCGCAAGGACCCTAGAAGGAACACTTCCTCCTTAGCTTTGTTTGACTGCTTGCTGGTGTGTTTGTTTAGTTTTTCTCTGTTTATTTGTTGTCTCTTGCTTTTCTTTCCTCTTTCCTCCCCCTTTATGTTTTCCTTCAATTCTTTTTAAATTAGTTTCTGCTAGCTTAACTCTTCTTTGCTGTTATTCTTCTTCACTGATTTCCCATTCTCTGTCTATATTGATATTGTATCCCCCAAGCTATCTCTTATCCTTCCTTCATCTCTCTGCCTTCTGCTTTCTGTTGTGGTTCACAGACACCACACTTTTTCATTAGCCCACTACATAAGGGTGCCAATTTCTATTCTATCTATTTTGTTTACTTCTTATTTTATTAATATTAGCTTTTTCCTTTTAGCCTTTTCTTTACTCTTTCTCTTCCTCCTCATCATTCTAGTCTTCTAAATCATTATATATATATTCAACTATTTGTTTTCCTTCTCCCCTCTAGGTACTCCATTTTTTTTTCCTATTACTCTACACTGCCTACAAAAGTTAAATATTCATTTCACTAAGTCCTATTTGGCCCCTCTTCTAACTTTTATTAATATTACTATTATCCCTCTTCCTTTCTCGCATCTTTCAATTCCCTGGCCCTAATTTTTTGCCTTTGAGGTAACATCGAAAGAAGCAAGGATACAAAATAAGAAGAAAAGGTGTCAAAGAGAAAACTTAACACACACACATAAACAGCAACTAAATTAAACATGAGAGGAGTGAGGGAAGCTAATCAACTGAATAAACCCATCAAGATAAAATGATGGCTAGAGGGCAATGAAAAATTACAAACCACACTGAGAAACAGGAAGACAGGGACCACTCCAATGAAAAAATTAAAAACCAGGAATATATGCAGAACATCCAACAACTAATCAAATATTCCCAAACAAATATCATGAACCAAATTAATGAAGTGAAGGAAGAGATTAAGGATATAAAGAAGACATAATGAAGAAATTGTAAATATACACAAAAAGATAACAGATATGATGGTGATCAGTGGTGTAATCCAAGAAATCAAAAGGATGCTGGATTCACATAAGAGCAGATTTGAAGAGGGAGAAGAAGAATTAGTGATGTGAAAGACAATACAGCTGAAATCAAACACATATTAGAACAGAGAGGCAAAAAATATATAAAAAATCCAGCAGGGACTCAGGGATTTACCTGACAACAAAAAACACACATTCACATTATGGGCATCCCAGAAGGAGAAGAGGAAGGAAAGGGAACAGAAGGAATGTTGAAGGAAATAATGGCTGAAAACTTCACAACCCTATCAAGAGAGATGGATGTGCAGAACCAGGAAGCAAAGTTCACTTGTAACAGCATAAATACCAACAGGCCAACTCCAAGTCATATACTCGTCAAAATGTCCAATGCTCAAGACAAAGAGAAAACACTCAAGGCAGCAAGAGAAAAGAGAACCATCACATTCAGGGTAAACACAATAAGTACTGATTTCTCATCTGAAACCATGGAGGAAAGAAGACAGTGGTATGACATAGTCAAAGTACTAAAAGAAAATTAATTCCAGCCACGAATTCTGTATCCAGCAAAACTGATATTCAAACATGATGGAGAGTTCAAAATATTCACAGTAAAACAGAAATTAAGAGTATGTCAAGAAGAACTGGCACTTAAAGAATTACTAAAGGAAGTTCTACAAGGTGAAATGATAAATCAAGTTAGGAGAGTTTAAAAACAACTAAAAAGACAAAAACAGAAACAAAACAACATATGGCATATATTAACCCAAAGAAAATATGGGTGAAGTAAGAAATTCATTGTGAGTAATAACAGTGAATGTTAATGGATTAAATTCACCCCTCAAGAGACACAGATTGGCAAAATGGATAAAGAAATATGATCCATCTATATGTTGGCTCCAAGAAACCCACGTTTGACCCAGGGATTCAAGGAGGCTGAAAGTAAATGGCTGGAAAAAATTATATAAGCTAACAATAGCCATAAATGTGCAGGAATAGCTATTCTAATATCAGACAAAATAGACTTTAAATGCAAAACTATTTTAAGGGACAAAGATGGACACTATATATTAGTAAATGGGGTAGTCTCTCAAGAAGAGAGTACAATCATAAACATTTACACACCTAATCAGGGTGCCTCAAAATTCATGAGGAAACTCTGGAAAAGCTAAATGGAGAAATAAATGCCTCTGCAATTATAGCAGTGGACTTTAATACACCATTATCATCATTAGACAGAACATAGGACAGAGAATCAACAAAGATTCAAAGACTCTCATACATTAGAGGACCTGGACTTAATAGACATATACAGAACAATAAACCAAAATACAACAGGATTTACATTCTTCTTGAGTGCACATGAATCACATTCCATGATATACCACATGCTAGGCCACAGAAAAACTCTCAATGAATTCAGAATGATTGAGATTATACAAAGTAATTTCTCTGATCACAATGGAATTAAATTGGAAATAACAAAGGGCCAGAGAAACAAGTTAGGTACAAGGATATGGAAGTTAAACAACAGAGTCTTAGACAAACTGTGGGTCAAGGAGGAAATCTAAGAAGAAATCAGTAACTACCTTGACACTAATGAAAATGGCAACACAGCATCTCAAAACCTATGGGATGCAGCAAAGCAGTCCTGAGACTGAAGTTCATAGCCATAAATACATAGATTAAAAAAGAAGAAAGCTAAAATTGAAGACCTAACTACACACATGGAGGAATTGCTAAAACAACAACAAACTTAACCTAAAGGAAGTAGTATGAAGGAAATAAAAAAGATTAGAGCAGAACTAAATGAAATAGAAAATAAGAAAGCACTAGAAAAAATAAACAAAACCAAAAGCTGGTTCTTTGAGAATATGAATAAAATTGATGACCCTTAGCCAGACTAACAGAGAAAAAGGGAGAACAAATGCAAATACACAAAATAAGGATCGAGGAAGGGGATATCACAACTGACCCCACAGAAATGAAGAGCATCATAAGAGGATACTTTGAAAAATTATATGCCAACAACAATGATAATTTAGAGGAAATGGATAAGTTTCTAGAAATTCTTAAACAGCTTACATTGATGAAAGAAGAAATTGATGAAATCAAAAGTCCAACTACAGTAAACAGATAGACTCAGTCATAAAAAGCCTCCCAAATAAGAAGAGCCCAGTACCAGATGCTTCACAGGTGGATTCTACCAAACATTCCAGGAAGATCTAATGGCAAATCTACTTAAGCACATCTAAAGAATAGAAATAGAAGGAATATTGCCTAACACATTCTCAGATGACAACATTACCCTAATACAAAAATGAAACAGATAACAGTAGAAAGGAAAATTACAGATCAATTTCTCTAATGAACCTATAGGCTAAAATCCTCAACAAAATGCATTACAATAACACTCAACAACATATCAAAAGGATTATACACCATGATTAAGTGGGTTTCTTCCCAGGTTTGCAAGGATGGTTCAATATAAGAAATCAATCAATGTAATACACCACAAAACAAACAGTAAGAAAAAAACACATGATCATCTCTATAGATGCAAAAAAAGCATTCAACAAAATACAGAACTCTTTCTTTAAAAAAACCCTGCAAAAGATAGGAATAGAAGGAAATTTTCTAAATATGATAAAGGTTATATATGAAAAACCCAAAGCTAATTCATCTTCAGTGGTGAAATCCTAAAAGCCTTCCCTCTGAGATCGGGAAAAAGACAATGATGCCCAGTATCACCACTCTTATTTAACATTGTCTTAGAAGTACTTGCCCAAGCAATGAGACAAGTAAAGGGTAAAAAAGGCATCCAGATCAGAAAAGAACAAGTAAAAATTACATTATTTGCAGACAACATGATCCTATACATAGAAAGGCCAGAGAAAGCTACAACAAAGCTTCTGGAAGTCATAAAGGAGTTCACCAGAGTTGCAGGTATAAGATCAATGCTCAAAAATCAGTAGCATTTCTGTACACCAATAATGAGCAATCGGAGGAGGAATCAAGAAAAAAATGCCATTTATAAAAGTAAGTAAAAGAATCAAATAACTAGGAATAAATTTAGCTAAACATGTAAAGGAATTATATACAGAAAACTACACAACACTGTTAAAGGAAATCAAGGAAGACTTAAATGAATGGAAAAATATTCCCTGTTCATGGATAGGAAGACTAAACATCATCAAGATGTCTATCCTACCAAAACTACTCTACAAACTTAAAGCCATCCCAATAAAAATCAACACTATATTTTTTAATGAACTGGAAAAACTACCACAAAATATGATTGGGTATGTAGGAGGCCCCAAATTGCCAAAGACATATTGAAAATTAAAAATGAAGTTGGAGGTATCACATTACCAGTATTTAAAACATATTACAAAGCTACAGTGAACAAAACTGAATGATATTGGAACAAGGATAGACCTACTGACCAATGGAATCGAAGTGAGAGTTCTGATATAGATTCTCATATAAACAGTCATCTGATATTCGACAAGGCTACCAGCCCACTCAGTTGGGAGTGAATGGCCTCTTTAACAAGTGGTGCTTGGAGAACTGGATATCCATGTCCAAAAGAATGAGAGAAGAATACCATCTCACACCTTATACAAAAATCAACTCAAGATGGATCAAAGATGTAAATATAAGAGCCAAAACCATAAAGACCTTGCAAGATAATGAAGGAAAGCATCTACAGCACCTTGTAATAGGAAATGTTTTCATGAATTTCACAGCCAAAGCATGAGAAGCAAGAGAAAAAATATATAAATGGGATCCCCTGAAAATTAAAACTTTCTGCACATCAAAGAACCTTATTAAGAAAATAAAAAGGCAGCTTACCAATGGGAGAAAATATTTGGCAACGATATATCTGATAAGAGCCTAATATCCTGCATATATAAAGAAATCTTACACCTTGAAAATAAAAAGACAAAGAACCCATTTAAAAAATGGGCAAGTGACCTGAAAAGACACTTGTCCAAGGAAGAAATACCAAGGGATAAAAAGCACATGAAAAAATGCTTGACATCACTTGTTATCAGGGAAATGCAAATCAAAACTACAATGAGATAACATTTACACCCATCAGAATGGAAGCTATTAAAACAAAAGCAGACTCTAAGTGTTGGAGAGGATGTGGAGGAATAGGAACCCTCATCCACTGCTGGCGGGATGGTGGAATGGTCCAGCCACTGTGGAGGACAGATTGGTGGTTCCTCAGAAAACTAACAATAGATCTTTCCTATGATCCAGCAATTCCACTGCTGGGTAAATACCCAGAAGAACTGAAAGCAAAGGTACAACAGATATATGCACACCAATATTCACAGTGTCATTGTTCACAATTGTCAAAAGTTGGAATCATCCCCGTGTCCATCAACAGATGAATGGATAAGCAAAATGTGGTACATAAATACAAGGGAATATTACTCAGCTGTTAGAAGGAATAACGTGCTAACACACGGAATAACATGGATGAATCTTGAAGACCTTATGTTGAGTGAAGCAAACCAGGCATTGAAGGGTGAACAGTATATGATCTCACTGATTTGAACTGAGGAATGTGAGCAGTCTCTGAGAACCATTGTCTGAAAGATAGGTTAACAAGGGAGAGAAAGAGAAGAGTAGTTTGTGAACCATCACCCATATGGACATAATCTATGGTAAAGGGATAGAGTATAGTTGCATATTGAAGGATAGGACAGATGGGTACTGATATTACTGGGTTTGATCATGCAGGGTTGAGAGGTGTTTAGATTAGGAACAGCAAGTTGGAATACACAGGGAATGTAACTATGAATCTTGTCATTCCATGAGTTAAGTGAGGGGAGTTGTCATATGCCCCAGGGGGATGGGGAGGAAGGAACAGATAATTTCAAATTGGATATTTAGTGGTCAGGGGAAAGGTTTTTCATTACCTTACTGTAATGGACAAAAGACATGGTAAATCTCAACCAAAATTATTAAACTGTACGGTCTAAAATGAATACAATATAGTAAACCATTGACAATGTTTAGTTGCTATATTTTACTATCTGTATAACAGTTTTAACAATGCTAATATCCATTTTTTAAAAGGTTTTAATATGGGGTGGGGATGAGAGAGGGAGGTTGGGTATGTGGGAGTCTCTAATATTCCATGTGTGACATTGCTGTGACCTAAATTTTTTTTGAAAATTAAATGAAAATTTGGGAGACACTGGGTAATGAGAGGGGGAAGGTGTCATGGTACACTAGACACCCAATAATACAGTGATAAAGAAAAAAAAATATTTTTAAAAAAGAAAATTTTTATTTTCTTTGCCATTTCTGTATGATCCAATCCAGTAATTATATTTGATTTTTAGTTTAAATTTTTTCCCACTGAATTTCCTTGATTTTACCCCTTGCATTTAATCTTATCATTATTATTTCTTTATCCTATTTATTGTATTTGGTTACTATATTGGCTCCATGTTCAAGGAAGGTTTAGATCACAGAAGGGTTACATTGGGGGCTGCAGGTGATCATTGGTGGGTGATGTCTGGGATGGGGGATTCAAGGGACTAAGTTCATCTGAATATACATGAAAGGTATATGAAATTTTTCAAATGATCAAGGGATGGGGCATGGTCATGGTGGGTAGACAATCACTCAATAAATGAGGGAATCTATTCCCAGCCTGGAAATCTCTGCCATATTCTCCAAGGGGGCAGCATCAGTCCCCTGAGTACATGTGCAGTGTCTGGCAAAAGTGGATGGCCCACTGATGCATTCTTGTTCTTGATGAATAGCCTTATGAGTCTTTGCTCTTGGAATTGAAAGTTAGCCTACTGTTATGGGGTGCCTAAGGTTGGACACCTGAGAGCCTCTTTGTTGCTCAAATGTGGCCTCTCTAAGCCAAACTTAGGATATGAATGCATTACCTTCCCCCCCAACATGGGACATGACTCCCGGGGATGAACCTCCATGGCAATGAGGGATTAATACCAAGTGCCAACTGACAACATGATTGGAAAAAGACCTTGAATAAAGGTGGAAAATGTAAAGAGAAATGAGTTCATGTGGCTACGAGACTTCAAAGAGAGTCGGAAGTTCATCCCAGATGTAATACACAAACCTCATTAGGATCTCATAGAACACCAAAGTGGGTATCACCCCACACAGAGGGTTTCCTGAGGGCTCTGAAGACACCCACGTCCTACATAAGTGGGAATAGGCACAGAGATTGATGACTTATTTGTGGGCTCTACTTTGGAATCTGTTCTCCTGAACTGACAGAGTTGGACTCAAATAAGTCCTCCCTGCACATGGTCCATTAGTCTTTCCTATACAAATCTATATGTGATCCTGGGGCTCTTAGGTGTACTTCCAGAGACTGGAGCCTGTGGCCTACCTATGTGCCAGGTGTACATGGAACCTCGGTGGAGCTACAACTCTTACCCTACAGCTCAATTGACTCATCCACATCACCTGGCGAGGAGACAAAGATGGGCATCGGCCATCCCAGGGAATGGAGAGGGCTTGCAGCTGCAGGTAGGATAATCCCATCCACTGTATCCATGGGATATAAGCCCTCTCTCACTTGGATGTGGAGTGGACTTCACCATCGCAGTCCCCTCAGGCTTGGGGGAAGAGCTATGGACTAGACTGGACTTAATGGTATTCTGTTGTAGACATATTGTGATTCAAGAAATGGAAGAAATTATAACAGTGAGGTGGAGCCAGTGGCCACTGGACACTTTTGGGCAGGGAGGCAAAGGGTAATTGAAATACAGGGGGGTTGGGACTTGGGGTTTGTCCTGAGTGGCATTGCTGCTATGGATGTAGGCCACTTTACATCAGCATATACCATGCAGAACTGTGTGGTAGAGACTTTGGTCTACGATGGGAATTGTGGTCTATGCTTGGTGGTAAGGTCCCATGATGTGTATATCCATTGGCGGTGATGTGCCACACTGAAGAAGGATGTTTGTGTGGGATGTTGTTGGATGTGTGGGAGGTGGGGAACATGGGAATCCCTGTAATTTCTGTGTAATATTTAGGTAATATATGCTCCTTTAAAAATTTATATATATGTAAAGAAATAATTTTTTGGTAAGCTAATGCACATATATGCATATATATTTATATATAATTTAATAAATATTAGTATGTATTGTGAAAATTTTGATTTTTACCCACAATTTAAAAAAAGAAATAAAATGGTGCAATAATGGGCAGCACTATTTTAAAGATGGTAATTTTTTAAATGCTTACCAAGAATTTAAAGGATTGAAGAACCAGAGAAAAGGACCAGGATTATTTGAAATAATTGGAAAACCCATCTTTGCATAAAATAAGAGAAATCTTGAGTTCTGATGCATGAATCAGTGGTAACAAATTGAAAAAACATGAATGTGGGGAAAGTATGGGATGAGCAGATCTCAGAATAAACTGCAAATGCACTTTTCCTAGAGGAGGTAGACATCCTGAATTGCACATTCACAGCTGCTTCCTTAAAAGATTGGCAACAAGTTGCACAGACTGGAGGTGGAGATTCATTGGAGATTCACATTCATTACATTCACAGGGTTTCACTACATTATGAATGTTGTAATGTTTATTGAGATACGGCATCTGGCTGAAGGCTATTCCACATTCCTTACATATACAGGGTTTCCCTTCACTATGAATTTTCTCATGGTCAGTGAGATTTGATTTGCTACTGAAGGCTTTCCTACATTCCTTACATATAATGGGTTTCTCTCCAGTTTGTCTTCCCTGGTGTGTAATGAGGCTTGTTTTCTGAATGAAAGCTTTCCCACATCCATCACATTCCTAGGCTTTCTCTCCTGTATGTATTTTTAGATGGTTAATGAGGTTTCCCTCAAGGTTGAAGTCTTTTCCACATTTATTGCATATATTGGGTTTTTCTCCAGAATGAATTCTCTGATGTTTAAAGAAATATTTCTATTGTCTGAAGGCTTTTCTGCATTCTTTACATTCGTTTTGTTTATCTCCACTATGAGTTTTTACATGTTCTGTGAGAAATGATATGTACCTAAAGGCCTTTCCCATGCCTTACATGTATAGGGTTTCTTTGCAGTAGGAAATCTCTTGTATATGAAATTGAAATTTGAATTAAAGCTTTCCCACATATAAATGATTTCTTTTCAGTAAGAATTTTCTGAAGAATAAAGAGGGTTTCTCTCACGTTGAAAACTTTCCCACATATATTACACTTCTATGATTGTTCCCCTGTATGGCTTTTAAAATGAGGAGTAAAAAATGACTGTAAAGAGCAGACTACATTCAGGAAACTCAAATGGTTTCTCTATACTTTGAATTTTCTCATACTCCATGAGGTTTTTTTGCAGAGGAAAGCATTCCCAAGGCCATTACAATACTAACTAATATATTAATATTTCATGCTCAATGATATGTAATGCCTGGCTGAAGGATTTCCAATATTTCTTACATTCACAGGGTTTTACTCCTGCAAATTTCTTTGATGGGACTCTAGTTTTCCCAAATTCATGAAATCCCAAATTTTTTCTCTGAAAGATTAATTCTCAGGTCTCTCATAAGGTTGAAATTCCAAGAAAATTTCACACTCATTACTCTTAAAGGGGAGCACATCCTTGTGGGGAAAACTGGCAAAACTATCTTCCTTCATTATTTTTCCTTACATAGATTCCCTCATGCTTAGGTAAGCATGGTGAAAATTCCTTCAAAGTGAAGTTACATTCATAGAAGTGTTATTGTGAGGAAACAATGCTTCCCATCAGAGAACATATTTTCCCATGTTTCTCACATTCTCTGACTACGTGTTAAGACTGTACTGTTGTGGAAGTGGATATAGCTTCACTCACAAGCCTTTTGTTATGTGCTTCTTTCTGCTTCTCTAATGTCCTATGCATCTTCATAGTTTGTGTGGTGCAGCAAAAGCAGTGCTTAGAGGGAAATATATAGCATTGAATGCATTCATTCAAAAAACAGAAAAGATCCAATATCAATCATCTAAGCGTCCACATTTGGAGTGCAATAATATCTCATGTTTTTAATTCTATCATTCATGGCTCTTCTTGCCTCAAATGAGCATCACATCTAGTTTGGTGACTTCATACCTTGGAAATGGGGCAGTGATTCATCACATGTTTTATGATGGGGACAAAACAACACCCCACAAATCAACCGTGGTTCCTTCATTCTTCTGAAGGATAAGAAAGATGCAGCTTCCAAAATGCATGAGTAAGGTCGCCCCAGAACAAGGCATATTGCGCACCCAGGAAATCCTGAAGACTTTATTTGCACTGACTATTTTTTGCTCAATTTTCCTTCTATTTATTTGGATGAGATGCACTATTTAATATTCTTTAAAGTTTACTGAGGAAATTATAACACTTTTGCTTGCTTTGCTTAATCTGCACTTATTATTTGTTATTGACTTGCCAAATAATATATTTTAAGTATCTTATATCCTGTATTAGTCATCCAAAGGGGTGGTGATGCAAAATAACATAAATCTGTTGGTCTTTATAAAGTGTATTTATTTGTGGTAGAAGCTTACAGTTACCAGGCTAGAAAGCATAAAATTCTTCCTGCACCAAAGTCTGTTACTCCAAATTGTATCAAGACAGCTGCCAACATTTGCGAGGGTTCAGGCTTCTTTGGTTCCTCTCTTCTCATGGCTGAGTCTTTCTCTGGGCTCATCTCTTCTGCTTACTCCACAAGGTCAGATGTAGACTAAGAGGCTCTCAAAGCTTTTCCTCTCTCCACAAGGCCATCTGTGTACTGTCAGATCGTTTTTCTCTTTCCTCCGGTGCCTTATGCTGATTCTCATCACATATCCAACCTCAAAAACTACTCCAACTCTGTCCTTTACCATGTCTTTTTCTGTCTGAGAACCCACTCACCACGGGACAGAGCTCAAAGCCCTACCAACTCTGACCCATTCAACTCCCTTATCATAACTTAATCATGCCCAGATTAACAGACCAGTTTACAAGAATATTCCAATATCTATCTTTGGAATTCATAATGATATCAAACTGCTACATATCCATTTCCCCATCTTATGCTATATATTATTTTATGGTGCATTTGAACACTTTATTGATGTCCTAGGCCACGGATATCATTATTACTTTCTCCATTCTATTGTCTTTCATATATATTAATTTAATTAACAGATATTGTTCTTCAATCCATCCTGAATCTTGAACCTTCTGGGATTATTTTCTTTCTGCCTGAATAATATTTTTTTACATTTATTTTAAAAGGGGTTGCTGCCCACAAACTATATTAGTTTTTGCTCATCTGTAAAAGTATTTATTTTAATTCTTCCTGAAGGATTGAAATGAATTAAATCTCAGGCCTCTACAATTCCACTGCATTTGAGAGCTCCCCAAGGGTTGAATTTTCCCCATTCTGTTGTAAATGTCATAAGTTCTTTGGAGAAGAAAATAGGGGCTTTCAGTTTTATAGCCTGCTTCCTGCACCCTCCACCCCCCAGGCCACATCTGTGCGCTGTGGCTCTGGGGATGGGAATAATGGAACACCTCTCTGAGTTACACACCTGATTTTGTTGTTAAGATTTGGGGGAGAAAGCACAATATATTGAGTTCTTCTTTGGACCATTCTCGGGAGCAGTTGAGAAGGAAACAAGAACAAATCAATTCTCCCCAGCAGGAACCCAAAGCTTATAAAATATGTGTGGTCATTAAAAACCCAGACACCCATCAGGGCCTAATGGGGGAATGGCACCACTCATCCTGGGAAAAGGTCAATCACATCCCTTCCCCATGCTGAGATGCTAACAGCAAATATCTGCTTCTGTAACTCTGCTTGCTTGCTTTTCAAGAAACCTATATAGAAAAGTATATGTTTAAACCTATCAATCCTGTCTCTTGGCATGCATGGGAAAGTTTGGTGCATGTGGGAAGAAAGTTTATAAAGGCTGCAGCCTCCAGATTTTAGGTGTGACTCTTACTAAAGAGCACCCCATGTCTGTTAAAAAAGTTCCATTAAATTTTTCTCCTGGGAGTTGTTATTTATATGAACTGTTCCACTTCATTCTGGAGGCCCTGGTGAGAAAGACCAGAGCTGGCCACATTGAGGCCTTCAGGGGGAAGGCTTCTGAGGAAGGTTCCTCAGCCCAAGTAGGTCCTCAGTCTGGCCAGAAACTACATGGGAGATTATAAATTCAACCCAAGGAACCGCCAGTTCTGTTCTGTTCTGTTTTGGTAAGTCTGGATCCAGGGGAGGCTGTTGGGCTGTCAGATGCGCCTCTACACCCATGGCCTGGCCATGGGGTTAGACATCGCCCAGGAACTCAGAATAGGCTCAAGTTTTGTGTGTCTGTGTGTGTAGTTGGCTGTCTCTCTGTAACGTTTCTGCTCAGTTTCTGTTCTGTGTTCCACTTAATTGTTACTATAGATCAATCCTCCTCAAGTCCTACCACACTCCTTGCCTGTTTTCTAAAGAATTTTCAGGAATTCAAGAAGGCAGCTGCAGGATATGGAGTAAAGTTCATCCCGGGGACCCTCCAAACCCGCTGCAATTTGGAGTGGCCCACCTTTGCTGTGGGCTAGCCATCTGAAAGAACGATGGACCTCCCAACAGTCTACAATGTGTGGAAGGTCATCTATGGCAAACCTGGTCACCCAGACCAGATTCCTTACATTGAGGTGTGGATAGATCTTCTTACAGACTCCAAAGAAACTAAAAATTTGTCTTGCAGGACAAAGGCACCTGACCCAGCCAGAGCCCCAATGTCTGTTGAAAGCTCCCGTTAAGAACACCAGTCCTTTGGTCTTGCAAGATGCGGCTGATGAACCACCACCATACCTACCCACCCCCAATCTACCTCTCATCCCCCTCCATCTGCCCCCTCCTCATCCACTCCTCCAACTCCTCTCCCTCTAAACCTGTCATCAACAGTCCGCTTATACCCTCCACTCCCCACACCCACTGAAACCTCTCTAACTAGCCACTTCCATATATGAAGGGGCACCCAGTATCAGGCTTGTGCAGATCTGCACAACTTGCCTGACTTAGTCCCCTTATTTCCCCTCCACCAAGCCTGTCCAGGCCTGAGTGATGAAGGTCTCCCTTTCATGGTATATGTCCCCTTTTCATCTACAGACCTGTATAACTAGAAAAATTGAAATCCTCCATTCTCAGAAAAAAAAAAAAAACACAACTTAATTTCTCTCCTAGAAATTATCTTTTTCACCCATAATCCCTCCTGGGACAACTGCCAGCAACTGTTACAGGTCCTACTCACTTTGGAAGAGAGAGATTGTATCTGGAGGGAGGCTGTAAAAACCATCATGGGTCGAGACGGCCAACCCACTACTGAACCTACCCAAATAGAAACTGTGTTCCCTTCCATCAGAACAGACTGAAATTACAATCAGGATCAATGTAAGGAGGATCTCGAATGGTTTTGTCAGACTCTCCAACTTGGCCTTCAAGCTGCTGCCAGAAAGCCAATGAATCTTTCTAAGGTGAATGAAACCACCCAAAGCCATAATGAGTCACCCTCTGCCTTTTTAGAGCATCTAATGGAGGCCTATAGAAATTACACCTCTATAAACTCTGAGGCACCTGTAAATTGTACGGCTATACTTATAGCATTTGTATCACAGTCTGCTCCTGATATAAGAAAGACATTGCAAAGGCTAGAGGGGTTTGAAGGGAAGCTATTATCTGAACTGATGGAGGTGGCACACAAAGTGTATAACAATAGGGAGGATGATGATAATCTAAAAACCAAGAAGTTGGCAAAGGTCCTGTTGAGCACAATGGCGACAGAGGGCACTAGGGCCTCTTCCTCCCATGGATTCTCTGGGAACCAGAGAAAGCCAAGGCAAGGAAGACCAGGACTGTAAACGTACCAGTGCACTTACTGCAATGTAAAGGGCACTGGAAAATGAATGGCCCCGATGCGAGGCAGACCCCAGCCCCGCCCGGCAGTTGCTAGGCTGATGGGGCCAGGGCTCACCAGACCCCAGGGAGCCCATGGTGAAACTAACAGTCGGGGACAGCCCTGTTATCTTCCTGGTCAATACAGGAGCTACAAACTCTGCCTGAAAATTGGACCCTGGTCCCTTTAAAGCTGAACATATTCGAGATCAAGGGGCCACCGGGAAGATACACTCTTATCCCTGGACCACCACCCAGACCATTAATCTTAGATCTGGGACTGTCACCCACTCTTTCCTCCTTATGTCCAACTGTCCCTACCCCTGCTGGGATGAGACTTGCTACAAAAATTGAACCCACCATCTCCTTCTGGGATGGTGAGACAAAACTAATGTTTGGCGCTCAGCCCCAGAACCTCCTAGCAACCTGACCTATTTTGGAAGAATATACCCTAACAGGCCTCGAGATACTGCCAGCAGCTAATCAGTTGGTACAAGAATTCCAGCACCTGGTTCTGGGAGTGTGGGCTGAGACAATCCCCCTAGGCTGTCTCAGCAACAGGCCCACATGTTGGTGAAAGTACTCAGCACAAAACTCCTCATCTGCGTACGGCAATATGCAATCAGCCACAAAGCCAGGAGTGGAATTGAAAAACACATCAACCATCTACTCGATGCAGGTATTCTTGTTCCTTGCCAGTCCCCATGGAACACCCCCTTACTGCCTGTGCAAAAGCCAGGGAGCACAGATTATCCACCGATACAGGATCTTAGAGAAGTAAATAAGAGGGTTGAAACAATACACCCTGCCATCCCTAACTCATACATGCTTCTAAGCCAGCTCCCTCAAAAACATACTACCTACACTGTCCTACATTTAAAAGACACATTGTTTATTATACCTTTGACACTGGTTAGCCAGCCCATATTTTCCTTTGAAGACCCTCGTCCTGGGGGATGTTGGCAGCTGACATCGACGAGGTTTCCCAAAGGATTAAAAAACTCCCCTACCTTGTTTGGAGAGGATCTGGGGTGAGATTTGTTCCCCTTCAGAGAGCAAAATCCAGGTGTTACCCTACTTCAGTATGTAGATGATCTCCTTCTAGCCACACTGGACTCAGACTCTTGCAAAGCAGAAACTCTCGGCCTAATCAAAGCCTTAGTGGAAATGGGATATCACGTATCCACCAAAAAGGCACAGCTCTGCTCCCACTCCATAACATAATTTGGATACATCTTAGAAAAAGGGGAGTGGCAACTTTCACACAAGAGGATACAAGCTGTATTGGACATCCCAGAGCCAACCTCGAAACAACAGATACATGAATTTTTTGGCATGGTGGGATATTGCAGACTATGGATCCCAGATTTGCAGAAATTTCTAAGTCCCTTCATGCCACCATGGCAGGCAAGGGAAGTGACTTGTTGTGGATCAACAAGCAGCAGGAAGCTTTTACATACCTGAAGACAGCTCTGGTGAGGGCCCGCACCCTCGTGTTACCTGACTTGTCCAAACCCTTTCATCTATTCATTGATGAAAGTCCCAAGGTTGGCAAAGGAGTCTTAACCCGCTCCAATGGGTCTTGGCACCAACCAGTAGCATACCTCTCAAAGAAATGGGACTATGTAGATGCCGGATGACCCAACAGCCTAAGAGCCATCGTGGGCACTGCCTTTTTAGTTAAGGAAACCTCTAAGTTAACCTTTGGACAAAATCTGGTGGTAACGGCCCCACATTAGGTAGAAGCCCTCCTCCACAGTCTCCTGGACTGCTGGATATCTGATGCCAGAACCATGCAATATCAAGTGTTATTGTTGAACCCACCCTGTGTGTTACTCTAAAAAACAGAGGCATTAAATCCAGCCACCCTGCTCCCTGACTCTAGTGCACCTCCAGTGGCCCACAACTGCTTACGCTTGCTGGAAACCCTGATGGGGCTATGCACAGACCTCACCAATGTGCCTTTGCTAGAGGCTTCCAATAATCTCTACATAGATGGCAGCAGTTTTGTTAAGGATGGAATCAGTTATGCAAGATCAGCTGTACTAGAGCCACCCAAAATTATCTGCACTCAATCTTTAAGCCACGGCACCTCTGCCCAATGGGCCAAACTAATAGCCCTTACACAGGCTTTAAGATGGGTAAAAGACCAAACTGTCAATATTTACAAGGACAGTCGCTATGCCTTTGCTACAGCCCATGTACACAGTGTACTGTACCAAGAGCGAGGATTCCTAGCATATGGAGGACATATCTACCTGAAGCAGTGGGAAGGCAATTAGTCAAAAGGCTGCAAGACACCACACATATGGGTGGCACTAAATTAATAGAACTAATAAAAAGAGACTTTTATTTCCCAGGTTTGTCTAAATTCAGCAAAAGCATCACATTAAGATGCGAAGTCTGTGCCAGAGTAAATCAAAGAACCTACCCAAATAGAAACTGTGTTCCCTTCCATCAGAACAGACTGAAATTACAATCAGGATCAATGTAAGGAGGATCAAAGAGGAGGTGCCCAAGCTCCAGTTGGAGCTAGGCTCCAAGGGACGGAACCAGGGGGGCACTGGGAGATAGACTTTACTGAAATAAACTTGGGAAAATATGGGTATTGCTATCTCCTGGTGCTGGGAGATAAGTTTTTGAGATGGGTGGAATCCTACCTGACTAAAAATGAAACAGTCACAGTAGTAGTTAAGAATCTGATAGCAGAAATTATTCCAAGAATTAGGTTTCCTCTTAGAATAGGGTCAGATAATGGTCCAACCCTCATAGCACAGGTGACTCAAAAATTGCCTAAAGCCCTGGGTATAAATTGGAAACTGCACTGTGCATTTCAGGCCCAAAGTTCAGGACAGTTTGATAGGATGAACTGCACCTTGAAAGAAACCCTAGCCAAATTTGCTCTGGGGTCTGGCCAAAACTGGGTGAGTCTCTTACATTTAGCCCTCCTTAAGGCCAGAAGTAACCCCTATGAGCAGGGCATTATGCCCTATGACATATGATTTTTACCTAAAGGCTTTTTCACCTGCCTTTCATGCATTTATTTGCAGTAGGAAATCTCTTATATCTAAGATTTGACATTTGAATTAAAGCTTTCCCATGTATATATGATTTCTCTTCAGTAAGAATTTTCTGATAAATAAAATATTTTTCTGTCAGTTTGAAAACTTTCCCACATGTATTATATTTTTATGCTTCTTCCCTGTATAACTTTTAAAATGAGTAGTAAAATTGTAAAGAACAGACTACATTCAGGACACACATACAGTTTCTCTCTAGTTTGAATTTTCTCATATTCCATGAGGTTTTGTTTCAGGTGGAAGCATTCCCATGTTCACTACATACTAACTAATGTGTGAATATTTCATGCTCAATGAGATTTAATGCCTGGCTGAAGGATTTCCAGTATTCCTTAAATACACAGGGTTTTTCTCCTGCACATTTCTTTCATGTGTCTCTGTCTTTCCCAAATTCATGAAAACCAAATGGTTTCTCTGAAGGATTAATTCTCACGTATCTCATGAAGAAGAATTTCAAAGAAAACTTCATACTCCTTACACTTAAAGGGGAAGACTACGATGTGGGGCAACCTGGCAAAACTCATTGTCTTCATTCGTTTTTCCTTACATTGATTCCCTCATGCTTAGGTAAGCATGAAGCAAATTCCTTCAAAGTGAAGTTACATTCATAGAAGTGTTATTTTGAGGAAACAATGGTGTGGTCAGAGAACAGACTTTCCCAACTTTCTTACATTATTTGCCTTCATCTTAAGTCTGTACTGATGTAGAAGTGGATATATCTTCACTCACAAGCCTTTTGTTATGTGGTTCTTTCTGCTTCTTAATGTCCTGTGCTTCTTCATAGTCTGTGGGGTGCAGCAGAAGCAGTGCTCTGAGGGAAATTTATAGCATTGAATGCATTCATTAGAAAAGAGGAAAGATCCAATCTCAATCATCTAAGTATACAATTTAGGAAAAGAAGCAGTATCTCCTTTTTATTTGTTCTGTAATTCATGGCTCTTCTTCCTTCAAATGAGTATCATATCCAGTTCGGTGACTTCATAACTAGGAAATGGGGAAGTGATAAAGCACTTGATTTATGATGGGGACAAAACAACACCCCATAAGTCAACCTTGGAATCTTCAGGTTTCTGAAGGGTGAGAATGTTTCAGCTTCCGAAAATAAACAAGAAAGGTCGCCCCAGAACAAAGGCCAAAATGGCAACCAAGGAAATCCTGAATACTTTGTTTGAGACTGACTATTTTTGTTCAATAACTTTCTTCTATTTATTTGGATGAGATGCAGTATTTTATATTCCTTAAAGTTTACCAGGGAAATTATAACACTTTAGCTTTCCTTTTCAAATATGCACTTCTTATTTGTTATTGACTTGCTAAATAATTGACTTGCTAAATAATGTATTTTAAAACACTTTATAGACCACAGTTCACATCATAGACCACACTCTCTCCCACACAATTCTGAGTGGTGTGTGCTGATTTAAAATGGCCTACATCCGTTGCCACACTTTGTGGGAGATGTTTGTGTGGGATGTGGTGGGAGTTGTGGGAGGTGGGCAACATGGGAATCCCAGGGGGTTCTGTGTAATATTTTTGGTAATCTAAGCACCCCTTAAAATATATTTATATATATATAAATAACATTTTTGTAAGCAAATGCACATATATGCATATATATTTATATATCATTTTACAAATAGTGGTATATATTGTGAAAATTTTGATTCTTACCCACAATAAAAAATAAATTAATTAAAAAAAAAACTTTATACCCTGTATTAGTCAGCCAAAGGAGTGCTGATGCAAAATACCAGAAATCTATTGGTCTTTATAAAGGGTATTTATTTGGGGTAGAACCTTACAGTTACCAGGCCAACAAGCACAAGTTTCTTCCTTCACCAAAGTCTCTTAACTGGTCATGGAGCAAGACAGCTGCTGACAGTTGCCAGGGTTCAGGCTTCCTGGGTTCCTCTCTTCCCAGGGTTGTGTTCCTCTCTGGGCCCTGCCCTTCTGTTTCCTCAACAAGGTCACCTATATACTTTGAGGCACTCTAAGCTTTGCCTCTCTTCCCAAGGTCAGCTTTGAACTGTCAGTTGAATTGTTTGTCTCTTTTCGTGGGACCTTCTGTCTTTGCTCATCAGAACTCTAATATCAAAAACTACTCCAGCTATGTTTTTTGTCATGTCTTTTTATGTTTGAGACTGCACCTGCCAAAGGCCAGGGCTCAATCCCCAATTGACTGTCCCAGTCAATACCCTTATCTTACCTTAATCATGCCCAGATTAATAGACCAGTTTACAAGTATTATCCCGTATCTATTTTTGGAATTCATAATGATATCCAACTGCTACATATCCATTTTCCCATATTATGCTATATATAATTTTATGGTGTACTTGAACACTTTATTGATGACCTAGGCCATGGATATCATTCTTACTTTATCCTTTCAGTAGTCATTTACATATATGAATTTAATTACCAGATATTGTTCTATCCATCCTGAATCTTGAACCTTCTGAGATTATTTTCTTTCTAAGTGAAGAGTATTCTTTTACATTTCTTTTAAAATGAGTTGCTGCTAGCAAACTTTATTACTATTTACTCATCTGTAAAATTATTTATTTCATTTCTTCCTGAAGGATTGAGATGAATTAAACCTCAGGCACTCTACCATCTCCACTGCTTTTGAGAGCACCTTTAGGCTTGAATTTCTCCATTCTGTTGTAAATGTAATCAGTTCTTTGGACAAGAAATTAGGTGCTTTCAATTTTACAGCCTGCCTCCTTCACCACACCCCCATGCAAAATCTGTGCACTATGCATCGGTGGATGGGAATAATGGCACACCTGTTTGAGTTACACACCTGATTTTGGAACTAAGATTTGGTGGAGAATGCACAGTATATTGAGTCCTTCTGGGGACCATGCTAGGGACCAGTGCATTGGTGGTCAAGAACCCATTTTGCTCTATGATGGCTATACCCAAGTACAGCCCCTGTTTCATGACATCCCATTTCTCCCAGATTTAGGCAACCCCTCCTGCTCCCTGTGCCCTTGGTTAACGCTTGTTACCCTGTATGGCTTTCAAAATGAGGAGTAAACAATGAATGTAAAGAGCAGATTACATTCAGAACACTAATATGATTTTCCTCTAGTTTGAATTATCTTAAATTCCATGAGGTTTTGTTTCAGATGGAAATATTCCCATGTTCATTACAATACTAACTAATGTATGAATATTTCATGCTCAATGAGATTTAATGCCTGGCTGAAAGATTTCCAATATTCCTTACATACACAGGGTTTTACTCCTGCATGTTTCTTTGATGGGACTTTAGCTTTCCCAAATTCATGAAATCCCAAATGGTTTCTATGAAAGATTAAATCCCAAGTATCGCATTAGAGAACTTCACACTCATTACACATAAAGGAGAGGACTACCATATAGGGCAAACTGGCAAAACTCATTGTCCTCATTCTTTTTTCCTTACATAGTTACCCTCATGCTTAGTTAAGCATGATGCAAATTCTCTCATTGGAAAAGAGCCTGAGAGCCAGAGCATAAAGTGTTAAGCATTTTAAAAGCATGCTTGCCAGCAGAGAAACATTAGTAAATGTCTCCAAGGACATTGCATACCACAGACATCAGTGGGAGGAGGTAGAGTGGAATGAACACACCACTAAGAATTTATTGTGTGAATTCCCAAGATTATCTGGGAACACAAAAAGAGGCAGCAGTCTCAAGTACCAAGCTGAGAAAGTAGTGAATGATGCCCAACTTTTATTACCAGCTTTGCAGTATAAAAAGGAGCATCAGCCTAAATAAACTTGCCTGCATTCCACATGGAGTGAGGTCCCTTGGTCAAAACCTTTCTTTGGATCATTCCAAGCACTGTCTACCTCCACATTGCATTAAAACAGATGACCCTCAATGTGGGGAATGACTAGCCTTTCCTCTGTATAAGTGCCATGGATAAAAAGACTGCTGGGTTGGATGGTCCTTGCATTCTGTTGGTGAGTCAAATAATATTGATCATCAGGGTAATGGGTAATCAGTCAATTCAGTTAGAGGAATATTCCCAAGTTTTGAAAACCCTGTTAAAGTGTACAGGGGTAACTTTGATGGCCCTAGAGGTACTAGAAATCTTTTCTTTTGTACAGAAACATTGTTATGTATGGTCTTTGTATAGTCTTATTTCTGTTGCTCTTGAACCATTACAGTTATATGAAAATGTAGTTATTAAAATGGATACTGAAAGTTTGGTAGGAGTAGGACAAGATGGCATTAGTGTAGGAGGGCACACACTGCAAGCTACCAGAGCAAGGCTGTTTGTGAATGGGGTCCTGCCCGGGAGTCTGTGCTGTGCACGCGTGGAGTGAGAAGCTTGGAACATATATCTGCGCGGATCAACGGCGTGGACAGAACGGTAGAATTCGTGAGTTTTAAAGCCCTCGGTGGTGTTTGGCACAGACGGCAGAGCCCCGCGGTTAGGGAAGAAAGTAAAATAAAATAAAACGGCTATCTGGAGCCACGAGCAGAGCGAAAAAGTTTTATTTTTTGGGGATATGGCTGCCTGGCGCCCCTTGGAACTTGTGTGAACAGAACAAACGAGCTAATCAGCACCTGGTGAACCGGAGGGAGGATTTTGGTCACGGAACAGAGCTGATTTCCCTAGTCACCCAGGGATAAGACCCGGGCTGCTGCGGAGCCAGGAAGAAGGGACACTTCCCAAAAAAGGGAGGGTTCTGTTGGAAGACAGCGAAGGGTATTTTATATTTTTCAACATTGATCTGGCTGACTGCACCGCCCCATAGCTTTTGGGAGCAAATAAGCCGACCTGAAGCAGCATTAGGTTGACAGCAGATGCAAATCTGCACTCAAACTGATTTACTGAGCAGCCCGGTGACGCTGGAGCTCGGCTCCAGAAGGGGCGGAATCTGCAGTCTTTAGCACTCCTCACTGACTAACAACAGAGCTACAGCTAACCTGGGGAGTCCAGAAAATGGGACGTGCTTGATTAATTTCCACGGGCCCAGCTAGGGTCCCTTCTGTAAGGGGGTTGGACTAGAGGAGGAATTATTTTGGGTCCTGCATTTGGCTAAAAAAATAAAAATTAAAAAAAAAAGGAGGTCATCTCAACAAATGAAAAATAAATTCTTTTTAATTTACTTTAATAGCTAAAAGCTGCTTCAGGACCTGCATATAGAACCCTGTGGGGAAATTGATTGATAAACACAAGTACGCAGAAAGGATCCACGTGGACACTAGGGGAATCATTGACCCCCATTAGCTCTGTTTGACTGCTTGCCTGTGTGGATCTTCGGTTTCTCTCTGTTTATTTCTGGTCTCTTGCTATTATTTCCTCTTTCCACCCCCCTTCCTTTTTCCTTCTATTTTTTTTAAAGGTGCTGCCAGCTTGTTGCCTCTTTCCTGGGCTTCTTTTACAGTAATTTCCCACTCACTGTATATATTGATTCTGTATTACAAACTATCGCTTATCATTCTTGCATCTTTCTGCCTTTTGTTTTCTGTTGTGGCTCGTAGAGACCACATTTTTTCATAGGCTCACAACATAAGGGTGTCAATTTCTATTCCATCTATTTTGTTTTCTTCTTCTTTTTTTTATTAGTATTAACTTTTTCCTTTCAGACATTTCCTTACTATTCCTCTCCCACCTCATAATTCTAGCCTTCTAAATCACTATATATATATTCCTCCATTTTTTTTTCCAGTCCATTGTAGGAACTCCATATTTTTCCTAGTACTCTACACTGCCTACACAACTTAAATATTCAGCACATTAAGTCTCACTTTGCCCCTCTTCTAACTGTTATCAATATTTCTATTATCCTTCTGTCTTCCTTACATCTTTTGATTGCTCTGGCCCTTACCTTTTGCCTTCAAGAGAACATAGAAAGAAGCAAGGAAATAAAATAAGAAGAAAAACTGCCAAATATAAAACTTAACTCACATGCAGAACAAACAGCTAAATAAAATTCTAGAGCATAGAGAAAAGCTAATCAACTGAACAAACCCATCAAGATAATATGATTACCAGAGGGCAACAGAAAAATACAATGACTCTGAGAAACTGGAAAGCATGGACCAGTCCAATGCAAAAAATAAAAAAACAGGAAGCAATGCAGAACATCGAACAACTAATCAAAGATATCCAACAAATATTATGGACCAACTTAAAGAACTAGAGGAAGAGATTAAGGATAAAAAGAAGACACTGGAAGAACATACTGAAGAAATAGCTAACATGCCTAAAAAGGTAAAGGATATGATGGTGAACAAAGGCACAAGCTAAGAAATGAAAAAGACGCTGGACTCACATGGCAGCACATTTGAACTGGCAGAGGAAATAATTAGTGATATGGAAGACAATACAGTTGAAATCAAAGAGATTGTAGAACAGATAGACAAAAAGATAGAAAAACTCCAGCATGGTCTCAGGGAATTATCAGATAATACAAAACATGCAAACATACACATTATGGGCATCCCAGAAGGTGAAGAGAAGGGAAAGGGAACAGAAGGAGTGTTGAAGGAAGTTATGGCTGAAAACTTCCCAACTCTATTGAGAGAGATTGATGTGCAGATCCAGGAAGCACAGCGCAACCCAAATACTATAAATCCCAACAGGCCAACTCCAAGACATATACTTGTCAAAATGTCCAATGCTCAAGACAAAGAGAAAATACTCAAGGCAGCAAGAGAAAAGAGAACCATCAAATACAAGGGAAGTACAATAAGATTAAGTGATGATTTCTCATCTGAAACCATGGACGCAAGAAGACAGTGGTATGACATAGTCAAAACACTAAAAGAAAAAAAACTTCCAGCCACGAATTCTGTATCCAGCAAAATTGGCATTCAAAAATGATGGAGAGTTCAAAATATTCACAGATAAACAGCAATTAAGAGACTATGTCAAGAAGAAACCAGCACTTCAAGAAATACTAAAGGAATCTCTACAAGTTGAAAGGAAAAAACAAAGGAGAGAGAGTTGGAGGAGAGTTTAAAAACAACTGAAAAGTCAAAAAGAGAAACAAAACAACATATGACATACATTAACCCAAAGAAAAAATGGCGGAAGTAAGAAATTAGTTACAAGTAATAACACTGAATGTTAATGGATTAAATACACCAATCAAAAGACTCAGATTGGCAGAATGGATAAGAAAATATGATCCATCTATATGCTGTCTACAAGAAACGCACCTTCCACCCAGGGATTCAAGAAGGATGAAAGTGAAAGGATGGAAAACCATTTTACAAGCTAACAATACCCAAAAAAGGGCAGGAGTAGCTACTCTAATATCAGACAAAATAGACTTTAAATGCAAAAATACTGTAAGAGACAAAGATGGACACTACATATTAGTAAAAGGAGTAATCTCTCAAGAAGAGAGAACAATCATCAACATTTACGCACCTAATCGAGGTGCCTCAAATATGTGCGGCAAACTCTGGAAAAACTAAGAGGAGAAATAAATTCTTCTATATATATAGCAGGGGACTTCAACACACCACTATCATCATTAGACAGAACATCTGGGCAGAAAATCAATAAAGAAATTAAGGCACTCAACAATACATTTGAAGATTTGGACTTAATAGACATATACAGAACACTACACCCAAATACAGCAGGATATACATTCTTCTCGAGTGCACATGGAACATACTCCAAAATAGACCACATGCTAGGCCACAAAACAACACTCAATAAATTCAGAAAAATTGAGATTATACAAAGTAATTTCTCTGACCACAATGAAATGAAGTTGGAAATCAATAAGTGCCAGAGAAACAGGTTAGGCACAAGGATATGGAAGTTAAACAACACACTCTTAGACAAACAGAGAGTCAAAGAGGAAATTTCAAAAGAAATCAGTAACTACCTTGAAACAAATGAAAACGACAAAACAACATATCAAAACCTATGTGATGCAGTGAAAGCAGTCCTGAGAGGAAAGTTCATAGCCATAATTTCATATATAAAAAAAGAAGAAAGAGCTAAAATTGAAGACCTAACTGCACACTTGGTGGAACTGGAAAAACAACAACAAACTAAACCTAAAGGAAATAGAATGCAGGAAATAACCAAGATTAGAGCAGAACTAAATGAAATAGAGAATAAGAAAGCACTGGAAACAATAAACAAAACCAAAAGCTGGTGTTTCGAGAATATCAACAAATTTGACAAACCCTTAGCCAGACCAAAAAAGATAAAGAGAGAACAGATGTAAATGCATAAAATAAGGATTGAGCAAGGTGATATCACTACTAACACCACAGAAATAAAGAGTATCATAAGAGGATACTTTGAAAAATTATATGCCAACAAGAATGACAATTTAGAGGAAATGGACAAGTTTCTAGAAACCCACCAACAGCCGACATTGATGAAAGAAGAAATAGATGAACTCAACAGCCCAATTACAAGTAAAGAGATAGACTCAGTCATTAGAAACCTCCCAACTATGAAGAGTCCAGGACCAGATAGCTTCACAGCTGAATTCTAGAAAACATTCTGGAAAGAGCTAACACCAATTCTACTTGAACTCTTCCAAAAAATAGAAGTAGAAGGAATATTACCGAACTCATTCTATGATGCCAACATTACCCTAATACCAAAACCAAATCAAGATGCCACAAGAAAGGAAAATTAGAGACCAATTTCTCTAATGAACCTAGATGCTAAAATCCTTAACAAAATACTTGCTAATCGCAGTCAACAACATATCAAAAGGATTATACACCATGACCAAGTGGGTTTCATCCCAGGTATTCAAGGAAGTTTCAATATAAGAAAATCAATCAATGTAATACACCACATAAACAGATTGAAAGAAAAAAATCACATGATCATCTCTATAGATGCAGAAAAAGCATTCGTCAAAATACAGCACTCTTTCCTCATAAAAACACTACAAAGGATAGGAATAGATCAAAACTTTCTGAAAATGATAAAGGGTATATATGAAAAACCCAAAGCTAACATCATTTTCAACGGTGAAATCCTAAAAGCCTTCCCTCTGATATTGGGAACAAGACAAGGATGCCCACTATCACCAGTCCTATTTAACATTGTCTTAGAAGTACTTGCATGAGCACTGAGAAAAGAACAGGACATAAAAGGAATCCAGATTTGAAAAGAAGTAAAAATTTAATTATTTGCAGATGACATGATCCTATATATAGAAAGCCCTGAGAAATTGACAACAAGGTTTGTAGAACTTATAAAGGAGTTCAGTAATGTTGCAGGCTATAAGATCAACGTTCAAAAATCAGTAGCATTTCTGTACACCAATAACCAGCAAACTGAGGAGGAAATCAGGAAAAAAATACCATTTACAATAGTAAATAAAAGAATCAAATACCTAGGAATAAATTTATCTAAAGATGTAAAAGACTTATATACAGAAAACTACACAACACTGTTAAAGGAAATCAAAGAAGACTTAAATAAATGGAAATATATTCTGTTTTCATGGATAGGAAGACTAAACATTATCAAGATGTCCATCCTACCCAAACTAATCTAAAGACTTAATGCAATCCCAATAAAAGTCAACACTATATTTATTAAGGAACTGGAAAAACTAAACACAAATTCTATTTGAAAAGGCAAGAGGCCCCGAATTGCAAAGATATATTGAAAAGAGAAAAATGAAGTTGGAGGTATCACATTACCTGACTTTAAAACATACTACAAAGCTACAGTGACCAAAACTGCATGGTATTGGCACAAAGACAGACCCACTGACCAATGAAACCGAATTGAGAATTCTGATATAGATCTTCACATATACAGTCATCTGATATTTGACAAGGCCACGAAGCCCACTCAGTTGGGAAGATTGGTCTCTTTAACAAGTGGTGCATGGAGAACTGTATATCCATATCCAAAAGAATGAGAGAAGAATACCATCTCACACCTTATACAAAATCAACTCAAGATGGATCAAAGATCTAAATATAAGAGCCAAAACCATAAAAACCTTGGAAGATAATGTAGGGAAGCATCTACAGGACCTTGTGATAGGAAATGGTTTCATGAACTTCACAGCCAAAGCACGAGCAGCAAGAGAAAAAATTGATAAATGGGATCTCCTCAAAATTAAAAACTTCTGCACCTCAAAGGATGTTATTAAGAAAATAACAAGGCAGCCTACACAATGGGAAAAAATATTCGGCAACCATATATCTGAAAGGAGCCTAATATGCTGCATATATATAGAAATCCTACACCTTGAAAATAAAAGAAAAAACAACCCATTTAACAAACGGGCAAGTGACCTGAAAAGACACTTAACCAAGGAAGAAATACAAATGGCTAAAAAGAACATGAAAAAATGCTCAACATCACTTGCTATCAGGGAAATGCAAATCAAAACTACAATGAGATACCATCTTACACCCATCAGAATGGCAGCTATTAAAAAAACAGGAGACACTAAATGTTGGAGAGGATGTGGAGGAATAGGAACCCTCATCCACTGCTGGTGGGACTGCGGTATGGTCCAGCCACTGTGGAGGACAGTTTGGCGGTTCCTCAGAAAACTAGCAATAGATCTTCCGTATGATCCAGCAATTCCACTGCTGGGTATATACCCAGAAAAACTGAAAACAATAATACAAACACATATATGCACACCAATATTCATAGCGGCATTGTTCACCATTGCCAAAAGTTGGAATCAGCCCCTGTGCCCATCAACAGTCGAATGGATAAGCAAAATGTGGTACATACATACAGTGGAATATTACTCAGCTGGAAGAAGGAACAAAGTGCTATCTCATGGAATAATGTGGATGAATCTTGAAGACCTTATGTTGAGTGAAGCAAGCCAGGCACTTAAGGATGAACAGTATATGACCTCACTGATCTGAACTGAGGAAAGTGAGCAGTCTCTGAGAACCATTGTCTGAAAGATAGGTTAACAAAAGAGAGTAAGAGAAGAGCAGGCTTTGAGCCATCACCCATATGGACATAATCTATGGTAAAGGGATAGAGTGTGGTTGCATGTTGGGGGATGGGGCAGATGAATGGTGCTGTTCCTAGGTTTGGAGGTGCAGCAATAGGGGGTGGGTGGATTAGTAAGTGCAGGTTCAAATCCCCAGGGCATGTATCTGTGAATCTTGACATTCCATGTGTAGGGAGACGGTGGTATTATGGGACCTGGGGGGCTGGGGGGAAGGGAACATTCAAGATCTAAAAGGGTGTTTGGTGGTCATGAGGAAGGCTTTTCATTACCTTACAGTAAAGGACACAGGACATGGTAAATATCATCCAAATTATTAAACTGTATCATCTAAATTGTAGACTATACTGTAAATCATTGACAATGTTTAGTTGCTGTATTTTGCTATCTGTATAACAGTTATAACAATGCTAACATTCAAAAAAAGGGGGGGTTCAATATGGAGTGGGGAAGTTGGGGTGGTTTGGTATCTGGGAGTCTCCGGCACTCCGTATGTGACTTTGCTGTGACCTAAATCTTCTTTGAAAATCAAATGAAAAATTGTGAGACAATGGGGTTTGAGAGGGGGAAGGTGTCATGACACACCAGATATCCGATAACACAGTGATAAAAGGAAGGAAAGAAAAAAAGTAGAGAAAGGAAAAAAGAATATATATATATATTTTTAAAGGCATTTCCTTTGACTTTTCGTCCATTTTCTGAATGTCCCAATCCGCTAACTATATTTTATATCATTTTGTTTTTTGTTTGATTTGTTTTTTTTTTCCTTTTCTTTTCTTTTTTTTTTTCCCTGAGTTTCCTTATGTTTGTCTCTTGCATGTAAGCTTATCATACTTGTTTCTTTTTCCTAGTAAGTGTATTTGATTATTTTATGGACTACATGTTCATGGAGGATTTGGATCACTGAAGGGTTATAATGGATATTGCAGGGGATTATTGGGTGGTGTCTGGGAGGGGGGTTTCATGGGAATTAGTTCATCCAAATATATATGAAATATATTCAAAATCGATCAAAAGATCAAAAGATGGGGCATGGTCACGATGGGTGTACAATCACACAACAAATGTGGGAATCTGAATTCCTAGCTTGGAGAGGTCTGCCACAGTCTCCAAGGGAGCAGCAATAGTCCTCTGAGAGCAGGGACAGTGTCTGTCAAAAGAGGATGACCCACTGATATGTTCTTTTTATTGATGACTACACTTTTGAGTCTTTGCTCTTGTAACTCAGACTCAGCCTGCAGTTGTGGGGTGCCTAAGGGTTGCCAAATGGGAGCCTCCTTGTTGTTCAAATGTGGCCGCTCTCTAAGCCAATCTCAGCATATGATTGCATTACATTCCCCCCAACGTGGGACATGATTCCCGGGGATGAGCCTCCCTGGCAATGAGGGATTAATACCAAGTGCCAACTGGCAACACAACTGGAAAAAGACCTTGAATTAAAGGGGGAAAATGTAAAGACAAATGAGTTCAAGTGGCTAAGAGACTTCAAAGAGAGTCGGGAGGTCATCCCAGAGGTGATTCTTACGCACACCTCAGTAGGAGCTCATAGAACATATAAGTGCCTATCACCCCACACAGAGGGGCTCCTGAGAGCTCTGGAGACACCCAGGTCCTATATAAGTGGGGTTAGACCCAGAGACCGATGCTTTATCAGTGGGCTCTATTTTATAATCTGTGCTCCTGAGAGTGACAGAATTGGTCTCAAATAAGTCCTCCCTGCACATGGTTCATCAGTCCCTTCTATTCAAACCTATATGTGATGCTGAAGTTCTTAGGTATACTTCCAGATACTGGAGCCTCTGGCCTACCTATATGCCAGGTGTGCATGGAATCTTGGTGGAGCTGCAACTCCTACCCTACAGCTCAATGGACTCATTCATGTCACCTGGTGAGCAGACATCGATGGGCAATGGCCATCCCAGGGAATGGAGAGGGCCTGCATCTGAAGGCAGGATCATCCCATCCACCATATCCATGGGATATAAGCCCTCTCTCACTTGGAGGTGGAGTGGACATCGCCATCCCTGTCCCCTCAGGATTGGGAGAAGAACTATGGACTAGAATGGACTTGATGGTATTCTCTTGTTCACATATGGTGATTCTAGCAATGCAAGAAATTATAACAATGAGGTGGAGCCAGTGGCCACTAGACACTTTTGGGACAGGGTGGGGAATGAGCAGTTGAAGTACAGGGGCTTCTTTGGGATTTGGAGGTTGTCCTGAGTACCTTTGTGGCAATGGTTTTAGGCCATTTTAAAATAGCACATATCACTAAGAACTGTGTGGGAGAGAGTGTTGTCTACAGGGTGAACTGTGGTCTATGGTTGGTGGCAAGGCCCCAGGATGTGTAAGTCCATTGAGGGTGGTGGGCCAAATTTGTGGGAGATGTTTGTGTGGGATGTGGTGGGAGGTGTGGGAGGTGGGCAACATGGGAATCCCAGTGGGTTCCGTGTAATATTTTGTGTATCTAAGCACCTCTTAAAATATATTTATATATATATATAAATAACATTTTTGTAACCAAATGCACATACATGCATATACATTTATATATCATTTTGCAAATGTTGGTATGAATTGTGAAAATTTTGATTTTTACCCACAATAAATAAATAAATAAATAAATAAATAAATAAATAAATAAATAAAATGAATACTGATATTGCTAACACTGTAGCAGAAAAAGCTAATGATAATTTTAATGGAAATATATCTGAAAAAATTAATGAACAGGCAAAAACAGATAAACTCATGTCTAATGTAAAGAAAAAAATGACAAATGGAGGTTATGGATCTTTTCCAGCAGTCGTTAAGCCATCCACTTCAAAAGATGATTTATTGTTTTATAAACCAGCTTCTGTGCCTCCCAAGGTATCTACTAATCCATTCTTTACAATATTTGATGACCCTCCAAAATTTTCTGTTTTTGTGCCAGCACCATCCTCTTCAATTATGAAAACTACAGCACAGGGATGTAGAGAAGGAAATTCAGAGGCTATGGAATTTTATTTACTTTTCCAGTAAGAGTAACTCAATTCTGGTAGATGCTACCAATCCCCCAGGGATTGGTATGATCACAATATGAGCATGCTCTAGTTCCTTTTAAAATTATCAAAAATTTTTAAAAAGCATGCACTCAATATGGTGTAGATTCTCCTTATACTCAGTGTTGGTGCAAGAAATGGCACCAGCAAACAGATTAATACACTTGGATTGGAATTTCTTAGCTCAAGCTGTTCTGAATTCTTCTTGCAGCAGAATTTTTACATTTTAATATTTGATGAGTTGATGAAACGAATATTGTACCATGATGAAATCAACAGCAAAATCCACCAATGCCTATTACTGCTGAACAAATATTAGGAGCAGGTCAATGGGCTGAAATTCCTTGCCAAACTCAATATGATTATGTCATTTTACAAGTGTGATTGTGCTGCCTAGATGCCTGTTGATGGATCTCTACCCCTGGACAGGCTGTACATCATTTTCAAAAATTGTGCAAGGAAATACTGAACCCTATGCTGAATTTGTAGCAAAGCAGGAAAATGTAGTCAACAAGACATTAACTCAATCTGATCTTAAAGAAATGCTTATTCTAATGTTTGCATTTAATGATGCTAACAGTGAGCATAAAAAGGCTTTGGTCCAATAAAAGCAAATGGAAGTACTTTACAGGATTATATAAAAACATGCCAAAACTTTGGGTCTAATACCTAAAACATGAATATTCTTGCAGCTGCTCTAAAGGACCACAGTCCTGTTGTTAATCATTTAAATTGCTTTAGGGAAGCGGCTGTGGCTCAATCAGTGGGGCTCCTGTTTACCATATGAGAGGCCCCGGGTTCTGTTCCCGGGGCCTCCTGGTGAAGGCAAGCCCGCCCGCGCGGCGTGGTTAGCTGACCCAGCGAGCACAGGCAGCGGGGGGGGGGGATAAATGAATAAATAAATAAAATCTTAAAAAAATAAAATAAAATAAATTGCTTTAGACTTAAGAAACCAGGTCATTAGAAAAACGGTTGCCAAGCCAAAACAAGTGTAAGATCTCCATTTCAAAGTAATAATAAATCAATAAGAATCGTGAGTGTCTGCAATGCTAAAAGGGTTACATTAGTTCAAGGAATGCCATTCTAAATATCACAAAAATTGTGGTCTCATTTATAAGCTGGGAAAATTCCAAGTGGGCCTTGCTGAAGGCCCTCAGAAAAACAATATGACTAAATTTACCTGCCTTGTTCAAAGGAGCCCAGTCAGCAACAGAGACGTTCACTATAGCATGTAACAGAATTTAAGGCACTTATCAAAAGCACAACTGCTGTCTATCCTTTTTCAGCTAAATCTAAGTTTATTACTACTTAAACCTAAACATAACCCTAACCCTAACCCTAACCGTACCCAGCCCTAACCATAAAACAAACCCTAAGCCTAACACTAACACTAAAACTAAACTAACCCTAACCCAAACCCTAACCCTAATTAACCCTAAACATAATTCTAACCCTAATCTAACCCTAAGCCTAACCATAACCCTAACCCTAAACCTAACCTAAACCTAACCCTAAC